>BLZA01000032.1:600000-765594 GCA_013423385.1 Naganishia liquefaciens | reverse complement strand
CTTGTCTTCAGCCCCGCTATTGTGAACCCTTCAGTAGCCCCACTCTAGCACTTGTCATTGTGTCAGTTCTGACACCGAAGTAGAAGATCGTTGAACGTGCCAGTTTCTCCGGATATTCCGAGAGTAGCCGGACTCATCCGATCTCATAATCGGTCACTGCTTAGTCATACAAGGCCGCTAGTTGGCGCCCCGTACTAGGGAGCTTTACATGGGTACTCGAAGCGGAGTCGAACCTCTGATTCGAGCAGTACAACGGGCGATGGACGGTACCATCTCGGACGAGAATTTTACCCACGCTGCGTCCTTGGACTTCCGCAACGCCTTCAACACCCTCAGCCGGCGAGAAATGGCCAACTCCATCAACAAATACGCCCCTGGACTATGGAAGGTCGCCAAATGGGCTTACAACGAGCCGTCTGATCTCGTCTTCGGTGGTTTGGAAGATGCCCCCGAAGTCATTCAGTCAAGCCAAGGAGTTCGACAAGGCGACCCTCTGGGCCCTTTGCTTTTCTCAGTCGGAATTCGGCCCATGCTGGACGAGCTCACCACCGCCCTCGGACACGACGCCGTAGCCTTGGCCTATTTGGACGATATCTACGTCCTCAGCAAGTCCTCGGATACCCTTCAAGAGATCTTCAACTTCTTCAACACCGATAATGTTTCATTACAACTGAACCACGCAAAGACATCAATCGTAACGCTGGCGGACATCAAATCTTCTGGGATGGAAATTTTGGGATCCTGCATTGGCTCGGCCGAGGCACGACGAAAGTTCCTCGAGGCCAAGATCGTCAAGCTCGAGGAGAAGATGACGAGGTTGGCAGGATTGCCTCATCAGCACAGCCTGCTGTTGCTGCGCCAGTGCTTACAACAAGAACTCCGACACCTTCAAAGGTGCCTTCTTGGCGATGGACTAGAAGATCTCTGGAAACGTTCATACCGATCAATCTGGGATACCGCCAACCTCATTCGTGGTGCCAATACCGACAACCTCACAGAATTCCAGTCACAAACGACCGACATTCTTTATTCCCTGCCAGTCAGATTAGGCGGCCTTGGTCTCTTATCATATGAGACCTGTGCTCCTTTGGCTTACAGCGCGGCACAAGACGTTGCGGATCAGTTGCTCGAACCCTTGCTTGGCCCAGGCCCCGAACTGTATCAAGAATTCAATGATGACGGACAACCTATCATTGTTCGACAAAGAGAGCGTTGCAACAAGGCGTTCGAAGAAACACGAAAGCAACTCTTTCTCAAACTGACCGACCAACAAATCAAAACAGTACTAGAGTCGGCTATAGGTTTGGGGAAGAAATGGCTGTCCATTGTTCCTTTTCACGCTCAATTGCAACTTACCGACTTCCAAGTCTCGACCGGCTTACATGTCAAGACCCTGATTCCGGGACCCGGCGCAGTCTGCAACCAATGCGGTCTGCAAACCCTCGAAGTCGGCCACGCGGAAGTTTGTGTACACCGACACAATTGGAGTACGGCCCGACATGAACAGGTCAAGCGAGCGATCGCCTCCGCCCTCAGCAAAATTCAGGGTGTGGCCGTGGTCGTGGAGCCCCTGATTGGCGGAACAGCTAGACGGAACGACATCAGAATCACCGGAAATCCGATGTCAGGTGTGGCGCGTCACGAATACGACGTCACGGTGGTGTCTCTTTCGACACGTGATTCGGTCAACACTAGAATCCCTCCCAATCTGCTCCCTGAGGATCCAGTAGCACGATGTTATGCTCTGATCGCCAAATTCCTCGACTCGAAGGCGGAGGACAAAATTCGTCGACTACCTCGCAACGGAATTCCCTTCACCCCGCTTGTGTTCACGGTCGGAGGGATGATGGACAAGGGTACCGTAGAGGTAATGAGGTTGTGGCAGGATACGATGCCTCCCGCGGCCTTCTCGACGCTTTGTCAGCAGTTGTCCCTGATTCTGCTGAAGGCTCGAGCAAGGTCGTTTGTGCTGTAGACGGATAAAGGAGGAGATACCTCACCAGTGATGAGTTTCGGTTCTCGACGAGGAGGAACTTTTGCTCTTGGTAGATTAGTCTTTGAATGTATACGTTAGTTCAATGCTGGTATCTGATACACCCCTAACCCCGAACTCTCGCGTCTCCCCTACGGATTCACAATAATGGTTATTCGACGCGCTTCTAACAACTGCAAGAGCCGACAGCTTTCTGGCGCCGGGCGCTGCAATCACAGCTGCCATTGTCCGTGGCCGGACAACGGTGCGGATAAATGCAATCAGGGAGAACAATGGCTCCACGTACAACATCGTGCGTATGTTTTCGCCATCATCCTTGTTCTTCTCCTTGTCCTCTAACCCTTCTCGAGCTGTCCTTCCGCTATCCTCCCGCTGCCCTCAAGTCGCGCCCCGAAGGGACCTGTCCGGACCGCCGCATTTGGGAAGGATATAATGGGGACGGGAGCCGTGAGACCCATTGCCTCCGTGGTCAGTTCTACCACCCGCTCTCTTGCACACATCTGGCTTACAGTCCGCCCCACACTCGTTCCACACTCGTTCCACACTCGTTCGACCACAGCCCTACAATCTGAACAATGGCCGAATCAGACGACAAGACTCCCGGAAACCCCCCATTGACTCCTCCCCCCACGCCGTTGTCAGTGGCGTAGTCCGACGACGGCGTCCTGTCCGACATCTTCAACCTCTTCAACGAACCCTACTCTCCTGGTAATCCGGGATACGTGCACGATGCCGACTGGCTACAGTTCTTGGATTTCGAGCTGGTATGATTGTCCTTCGTCCTATACCTCGGGTTGTCTGACCGCCCCCGTCCCCTCAGCTGCCGGAAGAGACACCTGAGACCGCCATCTCCAACTACGTCTACGCGGGTCTCGCCCACTCCTCGCCCGCCGCTGAACCCGCCGCTGAACCCGACGCGGCTTCGTCTGCCGCTCCTCCAATGGGAGACTCTTTCTCCGTTACCAGCTCGGCCGACTTAGACGACGCGGTGTGGACTAACTTCTTCGCGTCTCAAACGTTCCTCGACTGGTACGGCGAGCATCTGGCGTCCGGGGTTAGTCCTTCCACTCTGTTGGTCTCCGGTTTCCATGACATCGACTCTTTCAAGATCTCCAGGGTCTTGACTTCTTCTCCACCTCCGCCTTCAACCCCTGCCCTACTCTTGGCGAACCCTCCGTCGTTCTCCCCGGCACCGGATCTTTCGGGACTTTCGACCCCTCCGTCCTCTTGAGCAACACCGTCAAGCACCGAGGGACGGCGCCCGATCAAGGACAGGATGATATACACGGATGATGGTTTTCTCCGGAGCCCCTCCGTCTCCGTCACTGATCCGAGCGGTCTCTTAACAGCTCGTGTCGTCGCATGGGGCCTTACCCGTCGATAGCACGGACCTGAACGATATCCGACTCCTCAACGAAGCCCCGGAGGACTCCGACACGAGCAGCGTCGCCTCGTCTGACGTGGATGGCCCTACGCCTCTCCAAGCGTGTGATATTAAGCGACACTACTGGAGAGGAAAGAATCTAAAGTACTGGTATGGATAGACGACTCTCGGGCCTACATATCGCTTACAGCTCTGCAGGTTCTTGCACGACGGCCGGAAGTACTACATGACGGCGGAACAGATGCTGCCGCGTTTTCCCGGCTTGATTGACGCCCTGAAGGGATATTGGGATATCAAACGACAAGGTTCCATCTCCGAGTTCAAGATTATGCAGTACTTCTCTTCGTACGGCCACACCGGACCCTTGCGCGAATGCCTCTACCATCTTTTGCCCAGACGGATGTACCGCATGCTAATGGAGCTCAAGGCCGCAGCCAAGTTGCATACCTTTTTCTTTTGATGCACGATATTTCCAGACTCGCCTACCATGTACCTCGTCTGACATCGATGCTCCGCCACTTCAACAGCGAGGGCGCTGTTTTCCTTGTGGGGGTGGGAAGTTGTAGTGATACAGCCTCACCAGTGCCCATTGTATGCCATAGTCGTCACGATGACATTACATCGTCACCATTGCCGTGGCTGACTAATCGAGCTCTTGGCAGTGACTCCTGTGACTTCGCCTGCGTACGCTTCGCAGAAGCTAGGAGTGGCGAAGCTGCCTCACTGTCCGATAGTACGACACCACACGCTTCGCCGAAGTTAGGATAGACGAAGAGCCTGGCGACACGCACACGCTTCGCCGGACTATGGAATGACGAAGCCGGCACCTCGCCCTTCTCCAAGCGATTCTGAATAGCTAGGTTAGGTATATATAGAAGTCCTCTTCACTTCTTGTAATAGCTCTTATGCCTTATGATTGACCCCTTAATTCACCTTTAACTCCGAAGCCTCCTTGAGTGCAAGACTTTCTCAGGATTAGCTACCCTTTGTCTTACACAAATAGGTATTCGGATCGCGTCTTACGTAATAAGAGTACATCGCTAGTGCTAGATCCCAATACAACGACGGTATAGTCTTGCTCTCGCAACACTAACTACTTGTCCGCGACAGCGCCAGTCTAACTTCATCAGATCATAAAGGGGCCGCTGGTCAGCGCTGTGGGCTGGGCTCTTCATCAGGGTCTAGAGCCCCTTGTGCTCGAAGATGAGGCTGGTCCCCACCGTATTGCGGGCTTCGCAGGGGTCAGACGAGACTTAGGCATTATCAATCTCAAGCACCCAGGGTCTTCACCCGACTTGAATGCCATCGAGAATTGCTGGCTTACGTCAAAGAACACATCAGGCGATTGCCCGGCAAGCCCTCCAGTGAAAATGAGCTCTGGAAGTCAATCCAGGAGCATTGGGATGCTATACCTCGAGATGTAATTGATGGGTGGATTGATGGAATTGAGGAAAGAAGATTGGAAGTTGTAGCTTCAAAAGGTTTTCACACCAAGTGGTGATTTCGCAAAATTATTTCATATACATATCTACCTTCATGCCGAGTCTTGTAGCAGTAGCTGTCCTATGGCACGTATGATAGACAACTTCAATCAGCAATATAGATGGTTACAAAAGCGGGTTTCGGCGGCCGTACGAAACTCGATGACGCGCACCTGTGTGAATGATCAGTCGCGCGCATACTCTTGATCTGAAGTGGCGCGGATATTAGTCAGCTCGATCGCTCTGGCTGGCTGTCTGTGCTGCTTTCCAAGTTGATGCGGCCTTGACAGTCGTCGACGACGGTAGCTGCGGTTGGATTATCGATCTCCAAACGACACCATCGGATATGCCGCCTAAAGCAGATCTCAACGTACGTCTGCTTGTCTGGTCCTCATACTCATACGATCCAGCGCTAATGCGCCGTCTTGCCACAGAAAGTAGGATCGGAATCGTCCGACTTCCCGATTCTGCAAGTCCTGATGAGTCTGGCAGCGTGCTTGACAGGTCGCTGACGATCCTTCGATACAGGTGCGAATCATGTCTGGGGGAGAACCCTTATGTCCGAATGGTAGGCTCTCCTCGCTGCAGACTGGATGCTTGACGTGCTGATGCTCTCCCGCGCAGAGCAAGCAAGAATACGGCAAGGAATGCAAGGTGCGCATAAATCAGGCAATGATCACGGCTTCGAACTGATCGTAGCTTACCCCATGCCCTCTGTTACTGCATTTAACCAGATCTGCACTCGTCCCTTCACTGTCTTCCGTTGGAATCCCGGAGCGGGTGCTAGATTCAAGAAGACCGAGATTTGCACTACATGCGCCAAAATCAAGAACGTGTGCCAGACGTGTCTTCTGGATCTGTGGGTCCTGAGTGTATCTTGAGTGGTGGCCGTCGTTGATACTGCAGCGCTCAGGGAATACGGCTTGCCAACACAAGTGCGAGACGCAGCTTTGGGTAGGCTGAACGAGGCGCCTACGTCGGACATCAATAAGCAGTACTACACGCAGGTGATGGAACAAGCTGTAAGCCTCAAATGCTAGGAATTCGCCTTGAAATTGCTTACGGTCGCTCAATGACAGATGTCAAATACGTCTTCCGGTTTACTGCAAGATACTCCCGACGCACGAATGGCGTCTTCCGCCGCCAAAGAGATGCTCAAAGACCTCGCGCGCAAGGACCCGTACTACAAGCGTAATCGACCACATATTTGCAGCTTTTTCGTCAAGGGGGAATGCAAGCGTGGCAACGAGTGTCCCTTCAGGTAGGCCTCCTCGCTGCTATTCTGGACTCGAGCTGATTCGTGTGACAGGCATGAGGTGCCGCAGGCAAATGGGCTGGAGAAGCAGAACATTGTGGATCGGTACCACGGCAACAACGACCCGGTTGCCAAGAAGATTTTGCGGGAGCACGCGGAGAGCAAGGGCTTGACGGCGCCGGAAGATCAGTCCATTGTAAGCCTTTGCACTTTAATCCATCCCACATCATACTGACTTTGCGCATAGACTACGTTGATCTTCCTTGGGCTGCCGGAGTGTCAGGAACAGGACGTCAAGACATCGTTAATGAGCGCTTGTCCTTTCGTACAGCAGGGGCAGGTCAAGTCGTTGACTATAGTGGCCGCCAGCCGTGAGTTGCCCGCTCCCGTCTCCAACACACGTGCTAACGCGATAATCCAGATTGTGCGTTCGTCGTCTTTAACCAGCGTTCCGTAGCCGAACGTGTAGCCGAAGCACTTACGGCTCAGGGTGGAATTGAGGTTCTGGGCAAACGCGGAAAGGTTGTTTGGGGCAAGGCAAGGCCAGCGAGGGGCGCTGCGGCCGCTGCGGCCGGCAAAGCAAAAGCGACGACAGCCGCATGATCAAGACGCAGAATCGAGATGCTAGATTATACCATGTTGTAAGTTCTATAATGCGATACATTTGTAGTCTATGCGCTATGGATACAGTGTTGTCGGTCAAGAACAAGGTACTATAGGTCATCCTCCTCTTGCGGAGCGGCAACGACTTGTGGGGCGAGGAAAGCTTGAACGCCAAAGAGTTCCCGAGCAAGTTCAACGGTCTAATGGTATGCTGTTAGCGGGCTTGCGATAACGAATGCGTTCGATATTTACCTCTTCCAGAACATCGCACAACCGAGACAAGGCTTCACGCTCCGCAAATGCATAGAGGGCGGCAAGATCCATAGCGGTCGGTGTGCGCGGTCGCCGTCGAGGAGAGTGTATATTGAACTCGCTGCCTGTGGGCGACGGCGCGACTGATGCGGGACGGGAGTCTGCGAGAAGCTTTTCGACTGCTTTGCCCCACTTTGTGAGTGCCTCGCGAGGCGATGGGAGAAATTGAGGCAACGGCGAGCGTGAGCGGGATGCATGAGATAAGGCGAAGAGTGTGATGTATACTGAGGACACCTGCAGACAACATTCAGCTGCCGCCTTCAAGGTGACGGTCTTTGACTCACCAGATCTTGCCTCAGAGGCAAAACATCCAATACGGTCTCACGCCGAGGTATACTCAGTCTCAGTGTTCGGATTTCAACCAAAACTTCCAGTATGCTGGATAACGATGCGTTCACGCGCAAATGCAGCTTGTAGGGTTTTGGCAATAGCGAGATCTCGAGATGTTGTATCTGGGCCAGAGATTGGCATTGTCCGATTCCAGCCTGTTACCGAGTATCAGGTCTGAAGTGCCGCATACCGGCTAATGCTTACATCGATATTCTGCTCCAGAGTCATATATTGCTCCACATTGCCAGTGTAAACCAGGGAAGGACGAAGATTATCCCGGCTCATGGTAAGATCTGCAATTCTTCTTCAGCTTCGCATCTGATACGCTTTCTGTCGACTTACATAGTTCGGCAAGCTTGTCCAAGGTTGTGGCGAGACAATGGAAGTACCGGACACGGGCATGATATGGGAAGATAAAAGAATTCACAAGAAACGCGCCGATGATCCTAACAAAGTCGTCCAGTAAACGATCTCGCGCCGCGTGTTCTACTTACCCTACAGAGACTTGCTCGGCTCTCCACAGCGCAATGATGATGACTTCAGAGTACGAGCTTCGTTCGATATACGGAATAAAAAGGATCGGCGGCAATGTGATTCCTGCTACAATGCCGACACCGGGATATGTGGAGTAGAGCATGATCCAGGCGATGGGTAAGCTGGCGACCGTTGCGACTGCGGTCAAGCCGTATGCAGTTCCACGTGCGATAACAAAGCCCTAACAGAGGCGTCAATTCGCCGCGACAACCACAGTGAAGCGACTTACGACATAGCCGACAATACCTCCGCTAATGGTTCCAATCAATCGCCATATACCAACGCGAAACGTCGCCCCGGTGGTTATATCCAAGACGTAGAGGCTGGGAGATCATCAGTAATAAAGGCATATGGTTGCAAGGAGATACTCACTAACTAATCAAAGCCTGAGCGATTAAGGAGGTCAGAACCCGCGTCTCGACGGAAGACTTTCACGCCTTACCCATTGACCCCGAGACTCCGTGAACCAGTCTCGTCCTGAAAGGGATAAGCTGAAATGTTTGAGAAGCGCTCGATATGGAACAGACCTGCTGATCCTAACGGTAAGTATGCTGGCAACCCGAGCAGCATGACTCCCAAGGCCATCTTAAAAGCGTAATGAACATGCTTGGAATGCTTTCCGCTCGCCAGCCACTTGCTGAGACGAATTCGCCCTGGGTTGACGTCAGACAAGCTCACTTCCTTCGTGGAAGATTCGACTCACTTTGCAATGTCTGTTCCGACGTCCACCACAGCTTCCACCGCAGCTGCCAACGTCTCCACCCATGCGCCATGTCCCAAAGTGACCCCCAATGTTCTTTCGTCTCCCTGATATCTCCCTTTTCATTTTTGCTGTGTTTCTGATTGCCCTTAGAGCGTTGAATGCCGTCCCGTTCTTGCAGGTGTCGGTCATGATCATCTCGGGAGATGTCTCGGGCGAGACGATGCTGGGCAATGTATTCGGCATCCTCGGTTTCCTCTCTGACAGCCGACTCTAGCTCTGCGTGCCGTTGGACTGTGCGACCCAAGTCGGCATAGAACGCGGGGCAAAGATAAAGACGCACCTGCCGAATTAGACGCTCCCACGTCGTCGACTAATCTCCCCTTGCCAGGTGCCTTCATGAGCCAGTGCTTGCCAAGCTTGGGCAGCCATATTCTGCTCTGTCTCTTCCCGCTTTCCGCATACCCTAGCTCATCAGCCTGATCCACCAGTGACCGAGATATTGCCACCAGTTGCGAGATATCGGAAGAAAGCTTTGACACCGTCAGCTGAGAAGCAGGGCAGGTTCGGAATTAGACCTACATCTAGCATCGCTACTAGCCATGACGTCGCCTTCAACCTGGCATCATGTGCTCTCTTCATCTTGTCCGGATCTAGGCCATGTGCACCAGATTGAAGCTTTTGCTCAAAAATAGCCCGAGCCGAGCCAGAGGGTAGGTCTGCCAGCGAGACTCTTGCAACGGGACACTTTGCAGCGGACCCGGGCCAAGCGGCGAAAACATCCATCTCGAGCCAGATGAGAAGGTCGGCTTCAAAAGCCGCGACGGCGGTCTCCATCTCGCTACGAATCGTCCGAAGTTCGTCTCCGGAGCGGAATGTGCCGGACTGAAATGATTTCCGCGCCGACGGTTGTCCAAGACGTTTCCATAGCGCCCGAAGATTGAACTCTCTCCGTGTCTCCGACCATCCGTACGCATCCTCGACCGCCCTGGCGCACACCGAAAGCGCCGCAGTCATCGTGGCCGCCAACAAGGGCAAGCTCTCCACAAAGGGTGGGCTCGTCTCTTCCTCGCCCCTCCTGCCTTTCCTCTGGGCGAATGCCGTGTGCAAATCGCTTCCAGCCCCCTTGGCCACCGCATTCCGTCCGATTCTCGTTCCCAGCAATGTCAAGAATGGCCGAATCGCTGTGGGTCCGAGCGGAGCATATGTGACGCTATGCCGCCTCGCGTTGTACAAGTTCCGCAAAACGGGCGTCAGCTTGGGCAACGAGCGGGCGGGTTTCGAAATGTTCAGCAGTCGGGCCTGGGTGATCGGTCGTGGAAGGTTGGGCTCCGGGCCCTCAGAGAGTCCTGGTGACTCGCTGGCGTCTGTCGGAGTCGATGTTTCCTGCCGCGGCAGTGCACCCTTGACTTGAATCTGTATTTCATGTTGCAGCGAATCGATCGCTTCATGAAGGACGTCCCGGAGAGAGGCTTGATATGGCGGAATGAGGAAATGTCCGATGACGGATGAGAGCAGGGAAACGAGCATGGCGAAGAGCGTCGGATAGAAGAGGTGGAGGAAATTGGCAGATGACATCTGCGGGAAAGTCGGCATTTTACGATGAGACGAGATTGGTTCAGGCTCACCTCTCGGATATTGGAAGTATCGACAAGCAGCCATACGCCGTGGAAAAGAACAATCCTCGCGGCGTTCATCAGGCGCGGCGATTTTGACCGTATCCATCCCGCTACATGATATCAGCTTCGCTCCCTGATACTCCCCGAGAACTCACTGCTGATTGCCAATGCCGCCAAACCCAGCGAACATGCGACCCGCGCCCATACCGATTCACCGTCATTGTGGCCCCGATTGGCCAACACCGCAAACCAGAGAAAGAGATTCGCGTATCCAAGACTGAAGAGCGCACCGACAAACGCCAATGCCGACGACTCGACTTGAGCCACAAGCGTTCCCGAAGGATAAAAGTACAGGATCTGAATGGTGAGAATCAGGAACGAGTAGGGCGGACTGAGATCGGCGATGGGTCGGATGACGATGAAGAGGCACGACAAGAATGCTGCAAGCACGGGCGGGAAAAGCTGTGCCGCCTGCGCGCGAGTGATGGGTATTCGGAACAGCATGTCGACGGCGCGACAGGTGTCGTCGGTGGGGACAGGATGACGGGATGGCCACGAGTTTCAGCCCAGGTGGCATGAAGGAAGCGTTTCATAATAAATCCACAGTGCGAAGCGGGATCGGGAACCACAAAGTAAACAGCCGACCCGCGCCCAGAGTCGGACACGCCGCCACCGCTATGGGGTGCTCTCTGCCTCGGCCTCGGCCTGCCATCTCGCCACCACACCCTTGGTCTTCAGCAGCGCATCCAGCCTCGTCTCTACCAGCTTCCTCACAGCCGGCACCTGCGTCGGCGGATCGCTTGACATGCCGTCGGCCGATGTGGAGCGCGCCAGCGCGGCGGTACACTGCGATTCCCGTCAGCTTGCGTTTGATCACCGTTCATAGTACTCACAACAGCAAGATCCCACCATACTCGTGTCTTCCAGCCTCCCACGCACATCAAATCTGACCAATTCATCCCCTCTATGCCCTCGACCTTGACTTCCGCATCCGCTGCTGCGGGATCGTTGCTCGCCGGATACGGCTCCGACAGCATCTCGACCGCTCGTAACAGGGTCTTGTACGCAAAGATCACATCCCTGCATAGCGCATGAGCTCTCCTTGCGTATGGACACTACTTCCTACTCACCCGTTCAACAGCCCCACTTCGGCAAACCTCACAAGCGCCTTGACATCCCACGGCTCCAGCAACACCCTCTGCGCACAACACGCCAGCGCCTGCTCCAAGTACCCACTCCCCACCTGCTTTCCTTCCCACGCCCGTCGCACGACTTTCCCCGCCTCCCACAGCGCATCGACACCCCATCCTTCTGCCGTGCGCATCCCGGGCGTTGATTGCACATACAGATCCGCCAGAAGGGACCATGCGTCCGGATCGCTGTGGAATGTATCGAGATAGGCAGTCAAGAGTGGTACGGTACGAGCGATTGCCTGATCCGTCGGTGTTGGTGGCCATCGCGATAGTTGCCGTTTCTCGCCCGTTCCTTTGCTCGGCGGATAAAGCTCCAACGTGATGAGACGTTGATGAGCCGTCTGCCGGAGCGTTAGGCTCTTGGGGGGACAGCCCAGCTTGATGACAGGATACTTACCACCAAACACTCGTCCGGCTCCCCGCGCCAGAGATCCATCACCCTCCTGCCATCCGACCCGTCATCCCCCTCCACTTCATCCACCACTACTCCCTCCCGCTTGCCCAACAGCCCATGATAGATGATTCGCGCCGACGCATACTGTCCACGAACTTCGAGGTACATTCCCTGCAGTACGAGTAACCGAGGTGACGACGGGAACTTTTTCGACAGGCGGGCGAGTTGGTCCTGTATCACGAGATTAGCAATTTGACCTTGACAACGATACCAAGACAGGACTTGCCTGCGCGAACGGGATATCTCCTTCATCCAGCGCAGCGATCGCAATCTGCTCTCTCACAGCCCATTCTACCACCCAAGTCAGCTATACCTCCGAGGAATCCTAAACACACAAACCCACCTTGCGCACCCAGCCGCGTCCCTTGTGCCAGCACCTGCTTTCCTAGGCGAATGACCTCTGCCGACTGCCGAGCGTTGATCGTACGATACCGCGCGAGAGTGTCGAGTGCTGATGCTGTCATTGCGAATGGCTGGTAATACCGGAGGATTGGGGTCGATGAGGAATGGAGGTGGACTATATCAAAGACGTAACACGCGGTGCGGGGCAACGAGCGTCACCCAGTGCGCTTTTTGGCCCATAATTGAGCACAAAATGCTTCATTTTGTCAAGGTGGATTTATGGCGAGCAGCTAGGCTGACTTGAGGGCACGAAAGAGCAGTCACAAAGTATTCGCTCATAATTTTCAGACGCCTGTCCATCTAGCTGTTGAATCGGTACCCAAGTCACCTTGCCCGCCTGTAGCGTTTTCTCGGAGCAGCGTCGTCGGACCACATTCAGCAAAGCAGCAGTATCCAATCACCTGATCTTAGCGAGCGGACCGAAGGCTCAGAACTGACCTGAACGCCGAAGCATAAAATGCCCATGACTATCGTCAATACAGCAGTCAAGTCGAAAACTACAACCATATAGCCTTCTTCGCTTCAGCCGGCTCTTCTGTGTGCTGTAATGCTCAAACTATCGCTTCCGTTTGACAAAGCTTGTCCCCCGACTGCTTCTTGCGCATTCATGCCCCTCCTGTCTCTGGCTTTCCTTGCTTTCCTTGCGTCTCCCTTCCTTTCTCGATTCTTTCTACGACATTGATTCCCTTTCCATGCCAGCTTCATTCTCTAAAATCTCAGGAACTTTTAGAGCCGTTTTCCCCTTTAAATTCCATTCCATATTGATTTTTTGGATAAGGAGGCGCGTTTCTCTAGCGAAGTCTGCTCGGTCCTTTAGGCCTCCAGCCTTCACTTTGTCATGTCTAGCTCTGAAGCTGAGCCCATCTTTCTTGTTTGGAGCTTTCGATTCGTTAGTACGCATGCTTATGTATGACTCCGCGACGTCAGAATTATCCTCCAGGAACTGCAAGACATCAATGAACGGCTTCTTGAATTCGGACATTGCCGTGGAACACTGTTCGATGAGTTTCTGAGCTCGGCATGACTCCTGCTCATTGAACGTGGTTTGACCATTTTCCACTTCAGTTGCAAATGACTGTAACTCGCCGATTGTCTGAACTAGGGCATCGGCTACTCCCTCATATGCAGTCAATGCTTCTTCTAACTGCTGCTTGTATTCTGTGAATTGCGAGAGTTCTGACATGATGATAGGTGGGTTCGAGGAATGTTCAAGTGTTCTATTCCGACAAATTCTTCAGATCTACTCTTCCACCGCTTGAGCGCGTTATATAATTTCACGGCGACGAGCGGTTGTGTTGTGACGCAACCAGATTTGTTATTGAGGGGGTCGACGACAAAGGATACCGTCGGCAGATTTGTCGTTGAAGGAGTCAACGACAAGGGTATTGAGGGGTTCATCAACAAAGGGAACGTATTGCCCATAACTTTTGAGTACAGCTCTGATTTCCTTCGTTTCTCTGCTGCCGAAAGTACCCGATGCTCACCGCGTGTCCTGGCTCAGTGCTTGTAGGAGACTATACTGCCTTGGCACCCTGAGCTCGAACAGCACAACTAAGGTCGTTGTAGAAATAGGTATCAGCTAAGCTACTTTTAACGACCTGAGAGCGTGCATACCTGAAGCCTTTGAGCGACTCGCGGCATTTCCATCTCTTTGGTTAATTCAGGGAGGCACAATTTTCCCATACGTGTCTTGTATACTCGGGAAAGCTTATATAGAGGTAATCCTGTCTTGTTATGATATGCTGTGTTAGCCATCATATCCTGTGATTCCCAATTTGTTCCTGTGATTCCCTCTTTAAGTTCCTTCGATCACGAAGCCTTTGTGAATGCACAATTTGTTCTGGATCAGTTACTGTTAACTTCGACTTTGGGTAAAATGAGATGCTGTCTTGAGCTATCAACTGTGCTGTCTGCGCATCGCTAGTGCTAGATCATCTACATAACAATGGTGGAATCCGCTTTTATGGATCAGGTTACCGGTCCTCAACATCGTTTGAACTGGATCTATCGGAGACCTATATTGGGTTGTATCATACAGCACAATGGGATTACAAGTAGACGCAACACGCGGTGCGGGGCATATGCGTCACCCAGGGCGCTTTTCGACTCATGGTGGGCAGAAATGTGGCTGCATTTGTCAAGGTCGAATTAAGGTTATACGACTAGCAGCTTCACCAGATTGTAACAGCTCTTGTGGCTTAAAACGCAGCCAAATATTCCAAATATTCTCGCTCAGGTAGACAAAAGCTGACACAAGGCCCACAGCCGATCGCCCAGACTGATCTAATCTTTAGACGCATGTTCGGTTAGCTTTTGAAGGGGTGCCCCCAGACGCGTTACCCGCGTACAAAGCGTTCTCTGAAAGGAGCGTGGTACGACCAGCCCAGCAGGGTACAATAGCTGGTGCAAAGACCTGATGGAACGAGCGGACTGGAAGCCTCAAAATTGACCTGAACGCATGAACGTAGATTGCCCGTTACTACCGTCAATCACAGCAGTCAAGTCAAAGACTATACTATAATCTTCTTCACGACATCCGGCTCTTCTAAATGCTGTAATGCTTTCAGATCATTGCTTCCGGCCTGTTTCCGGTCTGCTGCGCTTGCCTGCCTCTAACTTTCCTTGCTTTCCTTGTGTCCCTTCCCAGTCGTTTCTTCCCCAGATACGTCTTCCCTCAGACTCTGCGGCACTATGAGGACCGTTTCCCCGCTCAGGTTCCATTGACTGGTCAAGGTGTCAATCACCTCTTGCACTTGCTCGAGGAAAGTCTTTCGCCCATCAAGCCCATCTTCGTTTATCACCTGTATCACATCATGGTGAGTATAGGGAGTCCACTCATCGATTTCCTTGGGATCGCTGGAGGGAGAGTCTCTCGCTTGGAAATAAGAGTCGATAGTTTGCGAATTCTCTGTCACAAAGTTGCTCAGTTGATCGAGGAATTTGATGTACTCTTCAAGGACGGATTCGCAGTCAAAGATTGACATTTGTGCTTTCGACAGGTCTTCTGTGCCAGGAATGGCGGAGCTCGTCTTACGCTCCGTCACATACGTCCTGATGCTCTCCAGACTTGCGTCCAATTTATCGATTTTCTCATCCCACTCGTCCGCTCTACCTGCCATTGTTGTTACCAAGGCTTCGCGTTGTGATTCTGACAACATTTCGTGAAGTAATTTCGTCGGTAGCGAGGCGCTTAGAGGGAAGGAAGGAGGTTTCGAAAGATATCTCTTCGTCGTTCTGTCCCCCCCCCCCCGCTTCGTCCCTCAATATATAGCGCATCCAACGAGATCGCGGTAGGAAAAGTGAATCGCTCGATGTGGGGAACATACAAAGGATACATGCTCCCTCCTCGTCAAAGGGACCTGTCAGATGCTCACTAGAATCCTAAAAGCATCTGAAACAGTTGTCGATGCTGCAACGTTGCACATTTAATGACACTGAGCTCGGGACCTATCCAATGAAGCGATTGAGCACGCATGACTTTGTCGTGAATACACGCTCGTCACTCATGTGAATCACTAACCGCCACACAAAGTCTATTTCATTTCTACTTTGTTCGCATTCATTCTTCTCTCTGTCCAAGTATCCGAGCCCAACGGTACATATCCACAAGGTTGAACAATTCCTTTTTCTCTGCCTTCTGAGATGTTTGCCCACCATTATCAATCCCTTTACGGTCTCTGATACGTGTGGCGCATCTCAGAATACGACAGACTTGGTCGTAACCAATTCTCACAAAAGCACGTAGTGCAATGAGCGATAGATTGAATTTCTTCGCGGGACTTTGCCGTACAAATGATGAACAAATTTTCGTTCACCAAATCAGGTGATCGTTGCAAAGGAAACACTTTCGATTCCCCTTTATCGGAAGAAAGGAGCAACCCAATCGCTCGCATAGCTTGCTGAATATGACCACCCGATTTCATTCAGATCCGGTAGGACGTTGCGAGCTTCCCGCTGCGGCAATTTTGATTGGTCCAGTATCTGGCTCGACCCGAGTCAAGAAAGGACGGCGGCCTGACCTTTGACGGTAGTCAGCGGTGATCCGAACCGCTGCAATGAGCGAATTCTAACTGTGTCGCATATTTCCGCTTGAGATCCCCCTTTTCCGCCAAAATCGACAATTTCTGGCTTGTGTCTGATACGCGAATATTGTCGAACATGATCGAACTCGACTGGGCGACATCAACGTCGACATGACTGACGACTCGCATTCTTGCCTGACCCGTACACCCCTCGTCCTTGCGCATCATGCCTGCCGACCAGCCCAAGATAGACGACCCAGCCAACCTGCGTGACCTGCTCGACAAGTTCGCCGACCTCCAGGCCGAGGCGGACGCGGAAGGCGA
The DNA here is from genome assembly GCA_013423385.1 of Naganishia liquefaciens. Taxonomy (NCBI): domain Eukaryota; kingdom Fungi; phylum Basidiomycota; class Tremellomycetes; order Filobasidiales; family Filobasidiaceae; genus Naganishia; species Naganishia liquefaciens. The sequence continues at coordinate 748,988 of BLZA01000032.1, read as the reverse complement.
GGCAGGAGAGGAAGAGGAAGAAGTCAATGATCAGGCCCCTGCAGCGGCCGGTTCGTCCAAGAAGAAGAAGAAGAAATCCAAGAACAAGGCATCCAAAGCAATCCAAAAGCTCAAGGATATCTCCTCGGGCTCCGTTCCCGACGCGCTTGTCGCTCAGGTGCAGCAGCAAATCGTGAACGATACCCCTGCTGGTTCTGCACCCCCAACCATCAATGAAGCCGAGATCAAGCGCGCCTTGCAAGCCGTCGACCTGATCAAGCTTCTCGAGGGTAAATCTGCGCTCGGCAACGCCCAGAACACCAAAGATCTCGGGGAACACAAGTTTTGGAAAACGCAACCCGTCATCCAGACGGTCGCGTCCTCCTCCTCATCCGCCTCTGAGCCCGCCGAAGGCCCGATTGATCCCCCGCGCACCGTCGAATCCGTACGCAAAGACCCGCTAGCCCTTCCATCAGGTTACGAATGGTCCACCATCGACATTACTTCCCCTACTCAACTTCGCGAAACACAACAATTGCTCTCGGAAAACTATGTCGAGGACCCGGACGCGAGTTTCCGGCTCGGGTACACGGACGAGTTTTTACGATGGGCGTTGGGTCCGCCGGGATATGTCGAGGATTGGCACATTGGCGTGCGGGTCAAGGGTAGCGGAAAGCTTATCGCGTTCATCAGTGGTATTCCGATGGATGTGGGCGTCAGGGATAAGTGAGTAATATCGACATTCGATCCAGCCTTTAGCGCTTGCGGTTGAGGATAGGAGAGCGCGTTCGCAAGGAAAGCGTCCGGCGATTCGCACAGCAGCCTTCTCACTCGAAACGAAGCCCCGCGGCCGAAGTCGAAGCTTTCTCTGAATCTGAGGGGAGTTCAGTGGCTTCTGTGCCGGTCACGCATTGGATGATGAGGGACAGGCCGAGGCAATCATGATGGTCTTTGAAGAGGCTATTTCAATCTCTCCGTCATCTCTGCACTCTAGACTTCTCGTACTCACGCGCTGTCTTCTCCTAGCTCCTTTAAAGCTGCGGAGATCAATTTCCTCTGCGCGCACAAGAAGCTCCGAAATAAGCGTCTGGCACCGGTCCTCATCAAAGAAGTCACACGGCGCGTCAACTTGAAGGGCATCTGGCAAGCCGTCTACACGGCCGGCGTCGTCATTCCCACGCCCATCTCCACTTGCCGGTAAGTTCCGCCACAAAATGCGTGTCCTCCCCTGCTCACCGCCCGCTCGCCCAGGTACTACCACCGGAACCTCAACCCGGCAAAACTCGTCGACATCGGCTTCACTCCTATCGGCCGCGGCGAGACCATCTCCCGCCTCGTCCGGAAATACGCCCTCCCCACTGCTCCTCTCACGCCCGGATGGCGCGAAATGACCGAAGCAGATGTGCCCGTGGTGGCGACGCTCTTGCGGCGGTACATGCAGCGATTCGAGATGCAGCAGGTCTTTGCAACGGATGACGAGGTCAGGCATTGGTTCCTTAGTGGGCGCGGTACGGGTGACACTGTTGAGGGGCGAGGAAGGGAGGGTCAGGTCGTCTGGGCATATGTCGTCGAGGTACGTACTCCATCACGTATACGGAAATCATTTCGCTAACTCTCCTGTAGGATCCATCAACACATACAATCACCGACTTCATGTCTTTTTACTCGCTCCCATCCCTCATCATGAAACACCCGACTCATAAATCCCTCAATACGGCCTACGCATTCTACTACGCGAGCGACGCTGTGCCGGAATCATCGCACTCGGCTCGGGATACGCCAGAAGACAAGGCGCGCCTGGGTGTCCGGCTGAATGCGCTCATGAAGGATTCGTTGATTGTTGCCAAGCAGGTACGTATCCATGAGCTGTCTTGCGGGTACCACTGATCTCGATGAAATATTCAGGCTGGTTTCGACGTCTTCAATGCGCTATCGCTCATGGATAACAACTTATTCCTGCACGAACAATTGGTACGCATGGCTGCTGCTATAAAACAATGTAAGACTGATCTACTGCAAATTTCACAGTTTGGACCTGGCGATGGATACCTCGTAAGTCTTTTGCAGTCGAATGAAGCCACAGCTCACGGATATGTCTCCTGTTTCCGTGTTGTCCGACAGAACTGTAAGTGCTATCCAGGCGTCTCGTCTAACCCTTGCCATGAGATTGATCATTCGTTGTTGCAGACTATCTCTACAACTGGAGATGCGCTCCGATAGATGGAGCACGGGACTCCTGGAAGACCAAAGAGACGTCCAAGATCGGTGTCGTCATGCTCTGATATCCGAAGCATTCAAATGATCGATTGGCTGTTTGCTGCACAGCCGCGACTCAATATGCATATATGCGTTCCAGATTTATGGCCGTCAAAGGATTCCTGTTTGTGATCATGAAGTGATCAAGTGCGCCAACAAGCTTGGTTGTTTGATTATAAGCAAGGAGTTTCTTGTTTCCTTTCCTTCAATTTGGCCTCGCGCTGAGCGAGCAGAGCAAGACCCAAAGTGAACAAACCATGCCACTGCGATGCCATTGGACAGCCTCTACTGTACAAACTCCTCGTTCAACAAACGACGACCCTCTTCGCGAAATGACGCAGTTGCTTAACTGCGTCTCCAACGCTCTGGAGAAAGTGCCCTCGAAGTTACAAAGTCTGAGGAATGCTGCAGGAGCCGAATCGGACGAAGTGTTCTGGGACGGCCCTGACTTGACAGAAGTCATTCAAAGTTGGTCTAGTGGTGTCGAATCCTTCAGGAGCTTCATTTCACCGCAAATGGTGCAGAAAATCGTCAGCAACGACCCCATGGTGATGGGAGCCTTTCTACATACCGCATACATGTTGTTTCCTGCATCGACCGACGGATCGGGGGACCTGAAAGTGGATTTGATCACTGGGACCCTGGAGAGCTTGCCTTCGCAGTCAGATGCCGACCTCCCCAGCGCCATTATAAGGCTTCGAGGTGTATTGCATGACTGCGTGCGGGACTGGTTCGATATCATGGAAAAGTTGGATGTGAAGATATTGAGTGCCAACTTGTATGGTGATGCCGATGGGGAGATCCAGATTTCCCGCATTGGTTTCAAAGCGAACTCTGGACGAGAAGGTTCCCACTCGGACGGAGACATTCAAAGCCAGGTTGAGCGAAATCCCTCTTGCAATTGGACGTTACACTTCTCACACGAATCCAGCTTCAATTGCATCGCGGGCGTCATAAAAAGAAGCTCCACCGCACAGGAGACAGACGTCATTGCGTATGCGCACCCAGACTCTGGTATAGAGCCCATATTTACTGTGAGCATGGCTCCAGGCTCTTCAAAGAGCTTAGAGACAAGCATGGCTTTGACTGTACCGCCTCCGGCACTCCATTTCTGCTAAGATTCCGAGCTGCGTCTTATGTTTCCGAGGTAAACGTAATCAGGCAACGAAAACGCTTTTCACGCTCTCTCGCTTGTATTATATGACATATATGACGAGTTTCTTGGGATGCTAAGGCTTTATAGAGAGCCGTTCGATAGTAGACTCCTCCTATGATCCTCACCGGGCAGCAACTGAGATCAAGCGCGCCTAACACGCTGTCGACTCGACCAAGCTCCTTCCCCTCCTCTAGGGCGAATCTGCCGCAAAGACTCTGGCGAACGAAAAACCATTTCAGTTTACATGTTCGCTACACCTGCCATCCGCCTGCAAATGATCATAAACGCGACTGGAGCATCTCACGACTGTCGTAAGTGGGCCCTTGAAGCAGCAAAGAGACGTTCCAACATCGTCGGCGTTATGCTGTAATATCTAAAATTGCAGTCTATAATGGAATGGCTTGTCAATGTCGAACAGCCGTACTGGATATGCATTGATCAGTCCTGAGCTCTGGCTGTCGAAGGATTGCTAATCTCTGACCGACAAAGGTGCAATTCCGCCGCCGAGTGACTTTTCCTGAAGACAGGCAGGAAGTCCTTACGATGCAAGTTCCTCATTTAACCTGGAGCTCGCTGTGGGTGTCAGACCCCCTTTCCTCCAACGAGCGAAGCATGCAAGCACCCCACGAGTCGACCATCACACTTGCATCACTCCTAATCCTTCCGATTTGGGGCAGAATCACAAGCGGGTCTGCGAGCTGATTCAAGCGCTAGAGCGACTTGATAGGAGGCTGAAAGTAGTTACCTTCAGGCTACAACGTCTGAGACATAACCCAGAAGACGACCCATCCCCAGTTTCCTGGGAAGGCCCTTGCTTGACGAACGTCGTCAACTGCTGGTCAAGCGATGTTGCTGTTTTCAAGAGCTATATTTTTCGACGGAGAAATCATCGGTAGCGATCCCATCGTAATGGGAGCTTTTCTACATACCGCCCACGAATTGTTTCCTGTCTTCAATAATTGCAACGTTCCCTTGAACCTGGAAGTGGATTTGTTTACCCGCATCTGGTACACTTGCCCTCTCAGCCAGTTTAACCTCTTGACCGCCCCTTCTAAGCTCGAAGCGATACTACATGACTGTGCAGAAACCTGGAAGAATATCGCAACTTCTTTGGATATTGAAATACTGTCAGGCGTCAAACATGATCTATGAAACGCCGAGATCAAGATATGCGGCATCCACAAACAAGCGACTCTGGAAAGGGAAGATTCTACGGGCATATGGGGGTTGCATCTTTCCCAGCGAGGCTCTATCGCGCCGATATTTGGCGTAGCAGAAGAGCCACTGCTGTTGCATACACCTACTCCGAAAGCGATGGGACTCCCGGCAGGTCTTCCTTGCCATCCATCTCCACGGTGAGCATGACGTCACCTTCTGCCACAAGCCTGCAAACAAGCCTAGCCTTCGTTCGACCCCCTTCGACAATTGACTTTTGTTGAGGTCTGCAGCTGAGTCTCCTTTATCCAAGAGCCTGCGATAGCCCAAAGATTTTTGCCTCGCTCTCCTTGATGTATAGTCTGCTGTATTTCTGACGGTGACGGTTTCTTCTGGGGTGTTATAGCCATAAGGGAAATTTTGCGGAAATTGGATAAGATGTTCAGCGAAATCATCGTTATAATCATCTTCGTGCCAATCTGGGGAGACGAGGGGAAAATTTCCTCTTTTTAATCACTGCAGGTTGCAGTGCTCAATCGAAGCGTTGTGCATCATCAGCGAGGCAACTGCTTTTCTGTGACGGAGAGCGCGCCAAAGATAGATTGATAAATAATCTCCTTTCTTTGTTATATGGGGAACCTGAGAATTGTGCTCTATTGACAGATCCTGAGCTCGCTTCTACAAAGCGGTTCTCGAGATTCCAGTCGCTAAAGGAAGGACTTGGTCATCGATGTCATCGTTCTCTATTAAGCAGATCGATGCTTAGATCAGTATTCCCGTGTTCTATTCCGCTGCGCTAGTGCTGTACACAGACTCTGGGACCAGAGGTCGACATCACAGAAAGACATGTCTTCGCGAAGCTATTCGGAGACCCGTTCGTCACAGTTACGGGGCCCAGAAGAGGAACAGATAGTCTCTAGTCAGATCGAAGAGCTCGCCAGACTGCTGCTGAGCACCCTCAAGAGTCTCCAACAGGTCACCTTATCGTTGGGATGGATATATACCGATGCAATGTATAACGAGTCCGAGACTTACTGGGAAAGACGTTGTTTTCTGAGCTTGATTGAGTGCTGGACGAAAGGTGTGGAGATTTTTGAAAGCTTTGTGTCACTGGGTGCAGCAGAGGGAATTGTCAAACACGATCCGATCATCACAGGAGCCTTCCTGCACAGCGGATACTTTTTGTTTCCTGTCACTGTGTCCCGTCGCACGAATCTGGCGGTGGATATGGTGACTTTGATCCTGCAACAACTGCCTAGGCCTTCAAGATCGAGCGACTCGCCCGATATCATCAAACGGCTTCGTACCCAATTGCTGGATTGCAATCATTACTGGCTGAATATCACGATGATGCTGGATCTCGAGATGCTGAGCAGCACTAAGCACGAAGACGGTAGCGCTGAAATACAAGTTTCTGGTTCGATAAAGACCGCGGATTCTCGACATAGGGATCCTGCTTGTAATTGGACCTTATACCTTTCGCACGAAACGAGCCCCAGTCAGATAGGGGGTGTAACACAAACACTCTCTACTCTTCAGGAGACGAATACCCTTGCGTACACATTCTCTGAAGACCCGGAAAACGCAAGACAGCGTAGCCTAAAATCGATGTTCACAATGAGCATAGCACCACCCATTTCTGCAAGCCTGTCGACGAGCCTGGTTTTCAGTCAACCTCCCCCAAGTATAGAGTTGTGCTGAGGTGTTGGATCGGCCGACATTTGATGGATGGTACGGGTCGATCGAAGGACGGGAGGAAGCTGGTCTGGCCGGCTTCGTGCAGAATATGTACACTTTGAAGGTATAGCGGTCAATCTGGAAGCAGCCAGCCGGAAGGAGCCGGATATCCGACTGACGGCAAAGAAAGGAAAAATGCTGTGTCTTCTGTTTGAACGAAGCTCTACATGTTGCGTAACCAAAGGTGCTTCAAAGCCAGAGTCTCAAGGAGAATTGGTACTGGGTGCCCCTCTTACTCCAGTCCAAGCTTTAGTAACTCTGGAGGAGCGAATCGCCTCCGCGACTTTGCTATAAGAGTAGCGCCATACAGCCCCGCTGTACCTTCTTGCTTCGCAGTTCGCACTCTACCCAATCCATAAACCTATATGAATTGAAGCGTTGAAGCCTGCTTCCAGGGCTTTCCGAAGGTCTTCAGAGCACGCGACGCAAGCACTTACTGAGTTTTCGGTGGATATCACGTTAACTGAGCATTCCGATGTCCTACAATCAACTACGTCCCTCACATCTGCAAGAAGAAACGCGCGGAAGGTCGCTATATGCCATTCGTTTCCTCTTGTATGCCACCCAAGACTGGTACAGCACGTCAAACCGATGCTAGAAGCACCCAGATCGGTTCGCAAGGCGAACAATAACTCAGCTGCTGAGTAACGATTCAAAGGCTACAAGCCCCCAAAGTGAACAAAAAGACAGGAGTATGGGCTCCTCATGCAGGCTCTCACACTCAAGCCTTCATCACGCATCTCGTCCCAACAGTATAGAACCGAAGTGCCTAATTGACGAGAACCCACGACATCAGGTGCCTACTACAAGAATGTCTGCTTTTCCTGAACGTCATCTCCGATGGCTTGGCAACCCCGACAAGGGGCTGCGACTGGGTCGGCTTGGTGCCGGGGCAGAGATACTGGGTTCCCCCCGCTGGGAAGCAGCAATCTGATGCTGGCGGAATTTTCTCCGCAAGCAGCGAGTTGAGGCGCTCGTGAAAAAGGTTCCTAATGCTACAGCAAAACCCTTGGATTTGGCGGTCCAGCTCGGTGTCCTAGAAGACGTCCTCCAGACGGGCGATCCAACATGCCCGACAGATTCCAGTTTGCTCAGCCAGATCACACTGAACATCGAATGGAACAAGCGAATTCCATTCATCGGGTCCTTTTGAGCCGTATAACCTCGGCGGAGGAGGCATGCAGTCCCATTCTAGTGGCACTCGATATCGAGATCTTGTGCAAAGAAGCGAGCCAGACGGAATTCTGCTGCGCGACGTTGATTTGACAATGGCCAGTAGAGGAATCGTGGAATCCTATTTTGGCCTCTGCTGACACTGGCAGCATTCCCAGTGTTCAAATGTTGCTGTCACTCAGCACAGTGATGAATTGTCTTTTCAGCATGTAACAGACAATGGGCTTTCTGTCTCTACACGCTCGCGACCAGACGCATGGATCCGCCCGTCTATAGCGAGCCAGGGTCGATGCCGTCGTTGTAGGTTGTGTCAGCTAGATATCAATGAATGGGTATTGTATTTCGAGCTCTAAGTCCCCGGTCACGCTGCTTACCTAATTCCCCATCTGCATCCGCCACAAACAACACAGCCATTCCCCCTGGCGCGCCCCGCGTGACTGGGCGTCTTTTGCGCGTAGCGTAGGGCGTTCGATTCGGTCATCGTCGTCCTTGTTCATTCGCAGCGGTTCATCTGCATCGACACCACCACACGGACACCCATCTACACTCGCTTACTCGATACATTCGTGCCAAACGTCGCGCGTATCGACCGCCCTTTTTGTGCCCGCTCGCTCGCCGTTCGCCGCTCGCCGTTGCCCTTTGTCCGCTGACGTTTCCCCTGCCCCGGAACGGAAAGAAGAAATGTTTGGCCTCTCTCCGTCGTCATTGACGACTGCGCTCGCTCTGCTCGCGGCGGCCACGACGACAGTATCTGCTCAGGGGGATCTCAGCTCGACGAATAACATTACGTCGATTGAAGGAACGTGGAGTTCGAATCAGCATGTGCAGACAGGCGGGGTGAGTCTTTTGTTTTTCGTTGCCTTTGTTTGGGTGAGGAAGGGCCGGTCTTAGTGCGATGAGAGAGCTGGCATTGTGAGGCTGGTATGATGGGAACCAGGAAGGTTGGGGACATACTGGAATCGACGATGTCAGAGCAATCTTTGTTCAACGGAAGCTTCCCGCAGATGTCTGCACAATAGCACGAAGCGCGAGATCGGTGCATCGCTCGTACGGTCGTAGAGGGGATCCAGATGATGGCGATCATTGGTGAACAGGGAACAATGTAGCAGAGAAGCCGATACGTGTCATCATGGGATTGCTCCCATGCACTTGGGCTGTTTTCCGGCGAATTTCGACTTTGATGTTCCGATGCTTACATTGGCTGACACCTCTCATACAGGCATTCTGCAACCCTGCCAACTATTCATTTACATACCCTGCGACCACGGGTATCAGCTATAGTTTGTAAGTCTTGCATCGCGCATCCTATTCACGTCTCGCTGACCGCTCCGCAGCACCGATACGGGTTTCTTCGAGGAAGCCCAATACCGCTTCACATCCAACGCCAGTAACCCTTCCTGCATCACTGCCTACATCCTCTGGCAACACGGTACCTACCAACTCAACAACAACGGCTCCATGACGCTCTACCCGTTCCCCTCGGATGGTCGGATCCAGGTGCAAGACCCGTGCGCGGCCGTCACCAACTTGATCACGGAATACAACCAGGTGACGCTCTACGCCGATTGGGGGATCATCATGGACTCGACGCGCGGGAACTACAAGTTGGAGTTGAACCGGTTCGACGGAGCCAAGATGCCGCCGATGTGGCTTATGGCGAATCCGCCCAACATGCTCCCAACGCAATATCTCACCGGCGTCAACGTGAGTTTCACCGCTTTGTCCTCGCATCACCTGCTGACGTTGATTCCTCCCCACAAGGCATCCGGCCAGGCCGCGCGTAAACGAGACCTCGATGGCCTTACAAAACGCTCTGGCGCGCAGGCTGTCTCTCTCGACCTCCCGGTTCTCCTCGCCGCCTCGCTCGGCACGCTTCTCGTTGGTGCCGTCGGACTCGTGCTCTGAGCGCCTCGCAAACGCGTATATCGAGGATTCGGAAGATGGATGAGGCGAGGATTTGCGCAGTGGATGCAGATGGCACGGACGTTGTTTGGGTGTGGTTTTTTCGGTGTAGCATAGAGCCGGACCCCTTCGCTTCGCCGTCTTTACGATGGAGCGAGGATATATTCCCCTTTTCTTCTCATGTTCTGTATCGTGTATGCTATGGATATCGACTATATACCCGACGAGATGCCTCGTGCTGACTAATACGCGTTGGTCCGATCGCTATTCGTCACCTGGACACGTCTATGAACCTGTTGTTGCTCTTGGCCAGAATACCAGAGGTATGGATTCATCAAGCCTTGCTCCACGACGAGACCCATACACCACCCCGAGGAATGTGCCGTCTGCTGTGCAGGTAAGAGACTCTGGAGATCCGCCTCGTCCTCGCATCCCAAACAACACAACCGGCAAGGCTTGGCATCATCCGTGATATCGTTCACCTTTGAGCGAAATGGTAAGCCTCACAGATTGCCCATTCAGATCAAGACGTCTCTCATCGTGTTTGATGTACTGAGATCTCTGGTGATAGGACCGTGCGTTCTTGGTGTCCGAGCTTCAGGCGCTCGCGGCGGAGACGAAGCGCAAGTTTCCAGAAGTCCGAGAGGTGAGTTCCTGGTTCTGTGTTGTTGGGGATGGAGCGGATGGTACGGAAGGGCATGTTCGGGAAAGGAACGGCTGAGAGCGAGAGCGTTTGCTGCGTATGAGAGACATCTATGCTAACGGGAGTGTATCATTCTCGTCCTCTCGCTTGCGCCCATCATCGTCACGGTATTTTCATTCTCAACACGATCCGTCCTCTTCATTAGGCCGCAGAAAAAGCTCTCGAGGTACTCAAAGCTGGAACTACAGCTCAAAGGGATAGTCAACGCGGTAAGCTCGTAAATTCACCCGCGACCCATACTATCGACTCAACAATCCGGACCATTTGCAGATGCCACGGTTCTCATGGAACCGATAACTCTCGGATGCCGTACGAAAAATCCCCGTGTGATAGGGCTATGTGTTGGCGCTTTGCAAAGACTCGTGGGAATGAAGGGTGTTGACTCTGTGCGTCTTATGTCTTATTGATATCTCGGTTCTCGGTTGCTAAATTGTATGTTTTGTGTTTGCAGGAAGCAGTTCCTGCGATCCTCGTGACCCTTGATTCGGTTGTCAACCAGGGCGTTGATATCCAGCTCAAGGTCCTTCAGACGATTCTGAGTGTGCTCACTTACTGTGGCGACGTTCATGGCGATGTTCTCGGGAACGTAAGTCGCCGGTTTGATCCCCGTTTGTTACACGGCTTATTCTCCTCCGTTTGGATAGGCACTCCTCATAAGCTTCAAGCTTCACGAGGCAAAGCCAACAGTGGTGAACAGCACGGCAGCAGCCACCCTGCGACAAGCCATCATGCTCATTTTCGAACGCGTCGTTGCCGAGGACAAACAGCATTCTCCAACAGAACCGCCATCAGGAACCTTCTCGCCGGCGCTTCAAGACGCGTACGATCTCTTCTCTGACTTGTGCCTTTTGACGCGGTCACAGGGTGCCGGGACGCTCGGCCTTGGAAACCTGTTTGGCGCGATTGGAGCGAACCAGAATGAAGGCGGAAAGGTTCGGTTATTGAAGAATTTGAGCGGGGTGGGCAAGGCGTTTGGCCTAGAGTTGATCGAAAGTCTGTTAGGAGGCTTTGAAGGGTGTCTGAAAGCTGTAAGTCTATGGACAATCGATACGCTCACAGCTGAGACCATTCCCACAGCATCCTCCGCTAGTCGACTTGCTCAAAAATGGCCTGTGTCCTCTCCTCGTCCGCAACCTAATGGAAAAATCCTCATCCTTTCCCCTGACCCTGCGCACAATCCGGCTCATTTTCCTTCTTCTCCGATCATTCCTCGATCATCTGCGAGATGAATGCGAAGTTTTTCTGACGTTCCTGATCAGGGCGATTGCCGGTGATGCCGAGGTGCTTGCTGGTGTTCAGGTGGAAAAGGTCGGGGGCAGCTGTATCTGGTTCAGAGCATTGGCTTTGGAGGTTTTCAAGGCGTAGGTGGCACAGAATTCTCCGTTGAATTGGCAATCTCACACTATTTCAGCCTCTGTCACGATCCAGCGTTCCTCTTCGGCTTGTGGCAACGTTACGACATGGCGCCCGACAAATCCGCCATATTTACCAACCTCGTGTTCACCCTCAACAGAATCATCACCGAAAAGCCTCATCTTCTCGGCATCAATCACACCATTGGCGGACTTCACGTCCCTCAAGGCTCGACAGATGTTTTCGGTACGCCGCACCCGCATACGGCAGGACAGAGCGCCAATTCGGCGAGCACGAACAGACAGAGCGCGTCCGGATACCTCGATATGGGACTGAGTGCGGTTGCCACCGCTGCGAGTGTCGGAGTCAATACCGTGAATGCCATGATCGGTAATGAGGATGAGGGGAAGCTCGATTCATCGTGTGCAATCAAGACACCATGGTACGTCTAGTGATTTTTCGTACGATTCTGCACTGACCATCACATAGCCTGGAGCAACATGACAAGGCGGAACCTCCGACAATACCAGAGCGATATATCTACCTTCTTGCTCTCGAGGTATTGGAGGAGATTGCGGCCAGTTTTGCACACTTGCCAGTTGCATCGACATCTTCGCCTCTTCTTGAACAGATACCCCATCGAGATGAAGGTGTCATTGACCTTTCGGAGGAGCAGGACGGGAAGCCAGATCAGTCTCCTACCGGAAACCAGACAGCGATTATGGAAGCCGCATGGCCAGCACTTCTTGCCGCTCTCACGTTCCTTATGGGCGTCAACTTGTCAGACGACCTATTCCTGCACCTACTGACAACCTTCAAGGCCCTTATCATAGCCTCAGACAGAATAGGCCACACGACAGCTCGAAATACGTTTCTGAATAGTCTCGCGCGATATGCTGTGCCGGCAGCGGTTGTCAAAGCGATGCAGGCGTACTCTGAGGGACCATCTGCAGCCCGTAGTGGGGGTGTTCTGGGTGTCGACGCTCTTGGCTTGAGCTCGATTGGTATCACATCAGGATCCTACCATCCGCCAAATCTCTCCGAACGCAACCTCTTGTGCTTGCGGACACTCGTGGAGATCATCCGTACATGCAGCCCGACACTGAATGAAAGCTGGCACGATCTGCTCGAGGTCCTGCAAAACGCCAACTATGTGCTTAGCAAAAAGACATCCAGTACTCGACGCACAGCAAGTTCGTCGACTCCAGTTATTCCACAGTCACCCGGTAGGGGCCGTAACAGCTCGTTCCAGCTAGAGCGTGCGCCTTCGTCCATGGAAGGCGAGATCGATGCCATTCAGCTTGACATCCAGGAGCTATTTGGATCGTCCAACACTTTCAACAACGACGCCTTTAGGCATTTCACAAACGCATTGTGCCGTCTCAGCGAGGATATGATAGGCGTCAATCCCTCGTACGGGCCGCATAGTGTCACGACTACAGGCGCTTCATCTCCCGCTCGAGAGGCATCTTCAGCGGCTTCTTCTCCCCGGACAGGGTTGCGGGAGCTACATCTACAAATACCCTCAGCGTCACGCCGGCGGACGAGCGGCCTTCACATGTCGCAAGTGACGCGGCCAGGCGAAAAGTCTTTCGCCATCGCCATGCTGGACAATGTTGCCATGAACAACATCTCTAGGCTGCTTGGCGGCGATCCCGAGCTCGCTTGGAACAACATCACAAACCACCTACTCGACGTTGCCTATTGCTCTATAGCGCCGTCCATAATCAGGACGCAAGCTGCAGAAGTACTAAACAATATCCTAGTGGCTGCAGCCAATGCCGTCTCGGATCCCGATGGAGTGATAGATGCGAAACAGGTGGAACGACAGCTATTCGATGTTCTTAGCCGAGAAATACGGCCTAAAGAAAGTGGGCCTGTCAGTCTTGCGGATGTCGATGTCAGACTCGCGGGTCTTCAGACACTTCAAGTCGTTTTGGAAACTTGCGGGCATGCCTTGACAATGGTCTGGCCGTCTGTGTTCGAGATTCTCGGCTCCATCTTTACCGAACCTATTTCAGTCTCAGATCAAAATTCTTTAAAAAGCCGAAGGAACTCTGATCTGCCACCTCTCGATCTCACCGTGCTATCTAGCAAAAGCCAAACACAAATGCTGAGAACGGCATTCCCGAGCGTCAACCTGATCTGCAGCGACTTCGTGCTCAGCTTTGATGCGGCCGCCATGGAATGCGCTATCAATACTCTTCAGAGATATGGCCAGCAACGCCTCGACGTCAACATCACGCTATCAGCTATCGGCCTGATATGGAATGTATCCGATACCGTTCGATCGCCTGCTGTGGATCTGCCGTCCGAGGCTCGAGATCGCCTTTGGCTCAAACTGCTCGACTGCTTGTTGGTGTTGGGCACGGACAATCGCAGCGAGGTGCGGACAAGCGCTCTCCAGACCTTGTTTAAGTGTCTAGAGTTACATGGCAACAAGCTGCCCGAAGGCACATGGTCATCAGTGCTGCATCGCATCCTCTTTCCTCTGTTTGACAGAATCAAGCAGGGTCCGGAAGCTGTCTCTGACAGCTCGCGAGAAGACATCCAGTCTATTCCATTCACAACTCATGATCCACAATCGCTGTGGGCGGATACAACCGCACTTGCCTTCAATTCTTTCGCGACGATACTAGCGAACTTCAAGAAACAACTGGCAAACATGCAGGATTTCGGTCAAACGATATCTCGTCTCGCCGACTTGTCGATAGACTTTTTCGGTCGCGCAGGTGACAAGTCTTGTGCGGCCAGCTTGATTATGTTCCGTCAACTTGTCGCTCTCGTTAAGGATTCGTCAACTGCCAACTTGGAAGAAATGCTTTGGCAGTCTGTGGACAAAATGAAAATCAGTCTCGTTAACAATGCTCATCTCGATTCGGCAACCTCGGACTCTGCATACAGCCAGGAGACACTCTCGAGCTTGATACAGGTCGCCGAGGACATCACGACAGCGTTCCCTATCGTCGAGGCGTCTCGTACGGATATACTCCTGAACCTGGTCAAGGAAGCGGTTACATACAGCAGATCGCCGACATATCCTGCCGATATTGACAACATGACCCCGGTACAGACGTCCGCGATCAATTTCATCAAGGCGGGTGCCGACTCTGGTTATACATCAGCGACACCCAGCCTGGTGTGCGATCTCGCGGAATACATTACCCTTGCATTCATCGGCGCATTCGAGTATCTTGACACCTCGATGCCATATGCCAACAGCAAAAAGCAAGTCAAGAAACAGGTTACATTCATCGCCTTGAGCAAAGGGGCCATGCCACTCGCAGCGTCAGTCTTCGCAAAGTATCAGCACGAGGCATCGCTCTACGAGACAGGCGCATTCGAGCGTCTGATGGGAGTAAGTCTCTTATCTGAGGCGTGGCGCAGCTTCCTGACCCTACCTGCCTCAGGCTTTAGCACTTCCGATCAAGCTGAGGTATGAATGTCCTCCATCAAGCAAATTTGGCGAAGATCCGCCGCTATGGCAGACAGTGAGTCGGGCGCTCGTCAGGTCGGTTCGCAACTGACCCATCAGCATTCAGGCATTGATATGTGCAACAAAAGTACTGCAAGACGCCCCGAAGACCATCGCGACGAACGCCAAAGGTGAGAATCTTATTTTTCCGCTGAAGAACATTCTAACAAGTCTGGGTTAGATCTCTCGAGGGATCAACACGATGCATTATGGCAGCAAATTGTTGAGATTGTACGGGCATCTCTGTTGACCGACAGGTATGTCTTGCCGAGTCTCTACGTTTGCACTGCTCACGAGTCTGAATAGTTCCCACCTTCTCGACATGACTCCTGCCGAACGTGAAAGGGAAGAAGCCCTTGACTACCCTTTCTTGCAAGTGCTCGAGACCAGCCTCCTACCTATTCTGGGTTATCCGCAAATGAACGACACAACGCTACAAACATTGGCAGAAATCCTGCATGCGACAACACAGCTCTGGGCAAGAGATCCGGAGACGGAAGCGGCCCAAACCCTCCCGAGAGAGGCCCTTCACTACTGGTGCTTCGATATGTTGTTTATCGTGACTTCGAGGCATTCAATAGGTACGTTGCGGAGTATAGCACTTGACCGTCGCTGACTTCTGGGATCTAGTGGAGGATCCTGCATCGGCGCGACGTACATCCGAGTTCTTCCTGCCACTCTTGGTAACTAGATGCAAGATGGTCCTTATAGAAATGCTCGAGGATCTACCGCTGCGAGGAGCAATGCCATTTGAGCGGGCGCGCGAGGAAGAATTGATCTACGTGTTGCAGCGGCTGCTGGATTTGGAGGTCTGGGAGGATGGATTGAGAGCCGTAGCACAGGGTCAAAGTACGTAAATGCCTCTTCCTTTTGTCCCAGCACTAATTTTTTCTCGTAGCAGGAAATGCTGGTTCTTCAGCTATCAAGCAGGCACTACTGGCATCCCCACGAGCCCACCTCCTCCATCTTTATCCCATCTTGCTCGATATCGCCACATACGATGGTCCCGGGGTCTTGCCCAAAATTTGGGTCGCTACACGAAATGGCCCAACGGGTGATGATCGACAACCGACCGTCGCCAAGGACAGCAAGAACTCGCATACAGAGGCGGGAGAGGCCCCGTACGAGGATGACGACTCGTCGGACGATGCTGTCGAAGTGGACGCTAAGGCGGTCGCCAAGGCGTGCTTGAAGGCGATTAGCAAGGACGTGGGATTCTGATAATAAGATGCGCGAAGGCAGACTGCATTATACTGTTTTTCATGGAAATGTCAGGTTACCGCTTGATTGCAGTATAGCATATATCGGACGACTCTGTTCGTTCTGAGTAACCAATCCCGGCCAAGACAAACACACTATTTGCGGATCTTACCCGCTTTCTATTTGCTAGGTGGACTTGCACGCACCTTGGTGTGGTGAGCCTATTACATTGGAGAATGAGTCTGCAGGTAGTCAGGCGAAGGAGCTCTTCGAGCAGATTCTTTACTGAAAATATGATAATACTTGAGTTCTGAGCTGTTTTCCTTTGTGCCCTTCCTAAGCAGAATGGAGAAATGCCAAAGGGACATCGCTGAGCGTAACATGCTGCAGTATATAAACTGGGGCCTCAGAAGCCATAAAGGCTACAGAGTTTCGGCTAAAGAGGCGGCGCATATTACGATCCTTGCTAGATTAACAGTTCTTTTATGAAAGATGCCTCCAGGTGCTCCAGGGCAATCCGATTGCAAAGTTACCACGCTCCGAAATCAAAATCTAAGATGTGGGAAATGTACTTCTTGCCGTGCGGCCGGATTCAACGGTGGAAGCTTTGTCCAGATGGCGCACAATCTCATTGCTGGCATGATGCTGCCCGATACGAAGCCGGGAGGAACCCATAGCGCGGCGAACAGCCCCTCTGTGCTCGCGTCCGTTGGAGCGGGTGGACAAGGTCAGTCATCCTTGTCCAATTCAACTTCGTCTTGCTCGAAGGGAGTCTCGACTTTTGCATCAGCTGATACTTTCATCTCGCTGGAAACATGTACGGACGATCGCTCGTGTTCAATCGATCGATGTCGTTGACTCGCCAGGACCCTCTGGCTATGGCTACCCGCAGCAATCAGGACAGAACAGTGGGGGCAAGTACTGGTTAGATGACGAGAAAAACATGTAAGGATACTGATGATCTGCTTATGAACAGCTTATGGTCATCTCCCTCATGCCTCTGTGAGTTCGAACTCATCCGACCCTTCGCAATCGGCGGGTTATGGTAACTACTCTCAACAGCATGTGAACGCCTCCGCCACAAATCCGAACTTTTCTGGACATATTCTATGCCCTCAGCCAAATTCCGCTTTTGCAAATTCGGGTAAGCAGTTCAGGACGATCTTTGCTCTCCGTCAGGGAAGTCTATCGCGGCTGATTGTATATTGAATGTTTTGTGAACAGCAGCGAGCGCGTACCCCGGCTACAACGAGGTGAGCCGCCCTACCGTTTGATATGTGTTTCTTGCGCGAACATTGGCTTACAAGCAGATAGCCATCGGACATCTTCTCGGCCGACAACAATCCCCCATATCAGTTCGATTCTCACGAGTCCATGTATGCGTCGAATGCCTCGTATGGCAGCGTGCAACAGGGTTACCCGGCCAACTCGGTCAAGCCTTCTGCTAATTACTCGTACTATCCCTCGGGCTATGGGTCACAGAGCTGGGCTCCGCCTGCTCCGCCTCATCAAACCGATCAATCCTACTATTCCTCTCCTACAGCTTTTACGGATGCCTATTCTCACAACGCGAACGTGCCTTCAGCCTGGGAAGCAGCTGCCGGCCAGCCCCCTGCGGGAGATGGCCGCCCGTGGGGCGCTCCTTCGGGTTCTGGAAATGGCTATTAACCTTGATGTCGAAGCATCCATCTCGTCTCTCCCCCATCTCCGACTATTTTGCTTTTTCTGTGAGATCCCGTGTATCTAGTCATCGCGCGGCGGCGTTGGCTGCTTCCAGTCGACGCGCCCGGGTTTGATATTTCTAGTTGTACCAAGGCGTACATCATATATACTAGTTCTGGACAATTCCATCGGATGACTCCAGCATATTGCCAACCGATAAACACACCCATCCTGTTGAAACGTAACGCTCGGTGAGGCACTCGAGGGGCGACTGAGTGGCTTGGGGTGCGCCCGCGGCGGATGAGTCATCCCGCGGCCACTTGATTCATCCCCCTCGTCCCACACAAACAACCCCCCAACCCCATCCCATTGCACCACCACCGCCATGTTCCTCATTCCCTCCCACCTCCGCGCCTCCCTCCACTCGGTCCTCACCGCCTCCGCCGACGATGGCCCGCACACCGGCCTCCTCACCTCGGTACAGGGCGTGCTGTACGTCAGTGGAAGCACGTACGATCCGGACTGGGATGAATCCCTCGAGCGGCCAGATGCGGCCGAGGATGATGCGCAGGATGAAGAGGATGAGGTGGAGCAAGAAGATGATGTGGAGCCGGATTTGAGTATGCCAGAGTGGAGAAGAACGTTGCGCGGGATGGCCAACAAGGAATGGAAGGATCATATCGAGCAAGGCGGCAAGGATACCGAGCGCGTCAGACTCCAATGTGACGTGAGTCCACAGTCTTTCCCCCTCTCCTCTCCTCTCATCTCACTCACTTCCTTCAACCCACCTATAGATCGGCAAAATCCTCATCATCCCGCTCATCGTGCCCGCCCCGCGCATATCATCCCCCGACACCCTCTCCCGTCGTCTCCCGCCGGACGAAACGACGCCCTTGCCCTCGCAGGAAGATACGACGGGACGGATCCTCTTGGTGCTGAATGGGAAACAGGGTGTCAGGTGGTCTGTATTAGATGCCAAGGTGCCGTTGAGACTCTTTGACGATGGGGTGGGCGATAGCTGATGGTGTTTGCGTTGAAAGGCTGATACGTTTATCAAGCGGTTCCGGACAAGGACCGTCGACGAGACACAAAGATGACGGCGGGCATCCCTTTCAAGACACTGTGGGCATCCACTCTGCTACCAGCATTCGCTTTAGAAAACCGAATCCATCACCAGCATGTTCGAGATTCCCACCACTGTACAAGATTATCCCAGTTGTATCAACGCACCCAAACATAGAACATACTCCACCAGCCGCACGATGCAATGTAACGCACGCGCGCGCGCGCGCGCGCATGCCGCTCAAAGGCTTCGCATCTATCGAATTGACACAGTGTACAGCTTGTTCATACAACGACATTTTCCAGGCGTCTCCAACAATTCTCACACATCGCATGGCAGCGCAAATGTCCCGCAAGCCGCGGGCGATCCACTCGCCGCTCGAGCCCTCCCTCGATTGTACGGGACGCATCCCATCCGCACGGCGGGATACCCCATTAGGCCTGCCAACACCAGCTGCCCGACACTTCATGCCTCGCTGCCCTGGTCGCATAAACCCGAACCTCGGCCAACCCTGCTGGTCGCATGCCTCGTTTCCCCTCTGATGGGAGTCCGCATCTCGAGCGGTTTCCCCGGTGTCTAAAGTAGATTTATTCCCATGCCTTCTTTGCGCGATCTCGTCGAGCCTGTGGAAAGGGACAAGTCTGAGCGTTAGCGTTCGCTCGGTACTGCGAAAAAAGGAAGTTGTCGTGTGCGGGCGTCTCGTCCAGAAGCCGAGTGATCCACGGACCCGTCACATCGTTGCCTGTCACCCGACTATGGACGGGTTTCTTGCCCGGGGCGGACAAGACCTCATGACTCTTGCAGCCGATCACCTGACATGCAACCGGTAGGCATCCCGAGAGGTCCATCTCGTCTGGCACCGTCATGTCGTTCTGCCTGCAATACCCGAACCGTCTGTGACCACGAGAATTTGTAATGTCGCCCGAGATGAAGCATGCGAAGCGAGAAGCATCGCAAGAGGCTTCCGCCGCAAAGGAAGACGTCAAAATCCCTCCGGGAAAATGACGACTGATTTTTTTTGGTGGACGCTTTCGGCTCGGCAAGGTATCATACACCGCTCGACAACCGTGGCCGACATGATCGTCAGAATTCTCGACTGCACGTCGTCAATATCAACGCAAATCACCCTGAGTCGGGTACCCCATGACACATGGCAGGTTGATCGATGGCCGTCTTTGACCGCCTTGTGTGTTTCTCGCCATTCGCTATCCGGAGCATCGCTCTCCTGATTCATGCTGTTCATCACTTGCAAGCCCTAGTGCTATGGCTGATGGCATCGCATCGCAAAGGTGGTGCAGCATTGCTATAATACTGCCCATACTGCTTCATTCAACCTGGTGGTGTACGCTTCCGTCGCTCCGTTTCACATCATGGCCGTTCGTCAGCGACATCCTTGATTCGTAGAAGATCACGTCCCCTCCTGACCATCCAAGCACGACAATCCACCATATCCGAAGAAAAAACTCACCTTCCTTCCCTCCTTGGCCGCCACCTTCTTTTCCAACTTTCCCCCCAAATCCATCGCCCGTTCCTTCAACTTTTCCGCCCGCTGCTTCTGCCTCGCCGACGACTTCTTTCCCTTTCCCTTGCCATCCATCTTTTTCTCATCCTGTCCAGCGATCGCGGGAACCTTGGCGTTGAGCTTCGAGACGCCTTGGACGGCTGCCGGGTCGCTTGTCTTTCCGCCTGATTGTCGCGCGGCGAGCTCGGCGAGCTGAGCTTTGATGTCTGTGGGGAAAACTTGAGCTCTCGATTATGCATGAGCTGCAGCAAGACATACCTGACATGGCTGAATCGAGTCCGCACAGGTCACTGAGCCGTTGACGATGAGGAGGGGGGGACGACATAAATTTCAGAAACGGCGTTGGCCGTTGAATCGTGGGGGTTCGTGTCTCGATCGGAAGGGGGTTTGCACGATCTCTCTCTATACACACATATAAATCATTCATGATCCCTTCCAACTCGGCTCATTGATCAATCTCTGTCCCATCGTAGTCGCAGCTTCAGAGGCAGGCATATTGGTAAGAGGGTACGTGCCGAAAAATTATCAGCTCAAGAAGTGAAGGGTTTCGATATACGAATGGCTGATGGTGATCCGGCATGAAGAGGAGTGTCTATCATACCTAATGACGGTTTCCGACAGCTCCTCGACATTTCAGTACACTACAAGCATCCTCGCTGACAGCATAAAGCCAATCAAATAGCTGATACTAGCTTCTATCTTCCAAAACCGCGAGTTTTATGTGCGAACCAAAAACCAGATCACGAGCTTCTCGTACAGATCTCAGAATTCCTCACAGGACCTAACTTTGCTCTCGGCAAAAGGGGAAATTTCCTGTCCGCTCCAATCATCAAGAGCTACCTTTCTACCTTTGCATCTGCTTTCTCGTCAGATGCGATAAACGAGCGCTCAGGCTGGCCAGGGCGAACCACTTGGTAATGCAAAGGACTTTGAATACGCGTCAACCGCCTTTTTCTCGATTCAGAAAGGAGGACAACCACAAGTGCTGCAACAAAGTCCTGAGCTGCGATTGTTTGAGCGCCATCCCTTGTCCCTTTTTGCATCATGAGAGCTAAGGCCGTCGACCTTTCTTACCTATAAATATCCGAGACAGAGGTACTCAGGCATTACCCTCCCCCCCCCCCTTTCGCTTGTGCCCCTCATCTTGACTTCAAACCTGTCACAGCGCATACAACTCATCTCCGCTTGCTCATCAGGACAATGTCTATCACTTCGAATGCTGCAAGCACTCTTAGCTCCGTGCAAACTGAATATGAAGAGCTCTTATCGCAGGCTCCAACCAATGCCAGCTATATGAAGTCTAAGTGGGAGTGGTTAGCCTGTCTGGATTCGGTAAAGTCGATGAAGAACGGAAGCTCGGTCATTATCGATCCGAGAGCCATCGAGGAAAGTCTGCGTGAGCTGTGCAAGCATCATTCGCTGCATTTCGAGCACGAACAGGATGTTCTTTCTCTTTGTGAAAGGTTTTCTGGTGATTCCAAGGCAAAGAAGGTCCTCCAGTTCACACTTGAGAAATGGGGCAGAGAAGCTGTGGAACGTGACGAAGTCCCGGAGGACATCTCTGATCTGGTTAGAAGTCCCGATGGCCAGGAGAAATTTGCGAAAATGTTAAAAAGGGCTCGAGAGCTTCACAACATTCGAAGAGCGAATACCTGGACCAAGAGGAAGAATGAGGAAAATCTCGTCAATCAGGTGTTGGAAACCGTGGGGCAAAAGGGTATCGATGTCATCGAGCAGATGAGAGGGGAGCAGGGCCGATGTAGTCGATAGAGAGGAGAAGGGGATCGCTGGGGACCGAAGGAATCCAATGTACAGATACACCTCGCCTTGTGCATTGTCCGTTGAATGAATGCATAGCTGGGAAGGGACTCCCTGCTTGGTAGTAGCCCACTAAAGGATTACACTTAAACCGACTCCCCACTTCAAGCTAAACTCTGACTTTCGAACGTCCAGAACAATTGAGTTTAGTCAGGCTCAACTGGGCTCCGAATCTTCTAGTCACGCACTCAGAGCAAGACCGTGACGTTGACGCCCTGGTGACATCAGTAGAAGACCCATATGCTTGATCACAGTGAGAGCCCACCTCCACTTATGTTACTGAGCCGATATCTTATCGTGGGATCTGCTCGGCCAGTGATTGTAAGGGCATTAAAGAGCTTTCAACAGCGTCACGCCGATTCCAACCACTTCGAACTTTCGAAGATTCTATATGGCTAACTGGACCTGCATCTCCCTTGGCAGGTCTGCCATTGCGTAGCAAAGCACAGCGATGGCGACAGAGTCCGACAGATCGTGATAGCGCAGACTCGGATTAGCGGGTGGCTCATTGTGAATTTGTGATAACGTTCCTCTTCGAAACGATACATGCGGACTATGTCCGAGCGTCTGTGGCAGGTTCTGGGACCTCTTCCCTAACAGCTCGCTATACTCACGTCCAAGAGTCCATCTACAGAAGCGAAACGAGTTATACTCGTGCGTGTGGGAGCTGCCAAGGTAATCAGTAAAGCTGTGCATGTCACCAAGATGGCTGGTATTGGTCATAAGAGTCGGTCGCAACCCGCTGACTTACACCTTCGAGCAATTTTCTCAACTTCTTTCAGTCGTCGGTGATCTCCTTTCGAAATTCCGCGTCCGATGCATCTTCCTTCTTCGCGAACTTGCCCTTCAGCGTTTTTACCAAGGATGTTGAAGGAGCCGCAGAAGCTAGATAACGATCCCCCTGCTCAATCAGCTGTTCGACTGAATACTGTCCCAGGATTAGAGCTAAATTTTCAGCTCTAAAATTCCAAGACATCCCCATTGCTGCAGCAGTCAGGGAAGAGTCAGTGAAAACTTTGGATTTCACAATCCAATAGCAAAAAGCTGCGTAGACGAAGAGCTGGAATTGAAGCGACTCCTCCTCCGCATATTGCAACGACTGCAGCTTTGCAAGATTCTTCAGGAGCAGAGAGACGATGCCATAATGACTCGAGTGGTAGCTTGTCTTGAAACTGGCTTTGTGTAGCGTTGGCTGAAGCCTGCCCACATAAAGTTGCCGAAAGCCGGCCTCTTCAAGTTGCGTGTTCGACACGGACGGTTCCCCTGAGTGCGCAGAATCCAAGTCATTTTCGACCAGAGTTTCGGCTGAAGAGCTCGAGAGGAGCGAGACGTTGTCCCTTGGGTCTGGCACTGGAACATTGCTGAGCTTCAATCCCTGTCTATACTTTCTCTAAAGCGAGATAACAGAAGGGGAGGGCCTACCGTTCGTCTGAGTCCCTGTGCCGGATGTATTTATGGAGCTTGAGGTGAAAGTCATTTCAAGATTGCTTCAAGGGCAAGACATTACCTCAGATGAAAAGCGGGTCGCCAATCGACGAAAGAATCTAAATAGTTACACAGGGACTGCTATATAGGTGTCTCTCCAAATTCAAGAAGATCTCGAAAGCCTGGTCCTCCCTTGAGAGTCAGGAGATATTGATGCCATAGCGAAAGGAGAGTATTTCCTCCGGATCCATCTTGCCAAGGTGTCATATCAGCTTTACGACTGGAGACATCGTATAATCTTTCTCTTGAGAAGAAAGCCGAAGTGTTTTTTCAGTTGCTTTGGAGTAATGTAGTAGGT
Source organism: Naganishia liquefaciens (assembly GCA_013423385.1). Lineage (NCBI taxonomy): Eukaryota > Fungi > Basidiomycota > Tremellomycetes > Filobasidiales > Filobasidiaceae > Naganishia > Naganishia liquefaciens. Next base: position 725,051 of record BLZA01000032.1, on the reverse strand, counting down.
CTTTGATATGAAGAAGAGTTGTCATGGGTCCAAAGGCAACCACGGCGGGATGGCGAGCGAGAGCCACCTTTATGACGATATGACGTGTCTAAGCCGACCTGCCAAAAAAGAAAACAACCTTCCCCCTTCCCGGCGTCGAGTCGAGGCAGGCTGATGATGAATCCCATACAGCCAGACTCGTCAAAGCATACCTCGGCTCAATCCATCGTCATGACCACCACCACCACCACCTACCGCCGCACGGCGCTCGTCCTACCCCTTCCGACGCTCGCTCACATTCTCGACCCAACGCCGTACTCTCATCCTATCCGGATCGCCCTCTGGGAAACCACAGACTCCCTCTCCATCATCTTTACATCTCCGCTCTTCCGCCCCGATGGACCGATAGGATCCAATAGGCTCGCGGCGTGGGAGACGCTGCAGCGTTTCTTGGGATGTGTTTATGGGTTTGCGAGTCAGGAGGCGATGAGGGTGGGAAGGGTTGCGATGGGGGTTGATGTGTTGATGGAGGGATGGGGAGGCGATGATGGGGAGGGATGGGTAGATGGGACTTGGGATCGAGTGGTTGGAGTAGGTGAGTAAGAGTTGTCGGGGACATGAATGGAGTCGAGAGGCTCTGAAAAGCGGAGAGGATGAAGCGGAGTTGGACGGAATTCCACCCTTCAGGACCTACCGTGAAAAACCGACAGCGGCGCTTCACTCTTCATCCGCATCCCTTTTTGGCGATTCCAACACTAATTTATCTCTTCTGTAGATATCAACATCGATTCCATCTTCGCCAAGCCTTTGTCAATACCCATCACCTCCATTCCAGCTCTCCGCCCGCCAGGACAATCTATCATTCCATCCCCACATCCCCGCTCAACATACCCTTCATCGCTCGTAGACGGCAAATACCCTGTCGTCGCACTCGGCGGCACCTTTGACCACATCCATGCCGGGCACAAGATCTTATTGTCGATGGCCGTCTGGATCACCGGCCGGAAACTCATCGTTGGTATCTCTGGTACGTATCCCAGATGATACGCCATTCCCTTGGTTGATCCCTCGCACCAGCCGACGACCTCCTCGTCTCCAAGGCACATTCGGAACACCTCGAGCCTCTGGAACTACGCATAGAACGTACACGGGAATTCCTGCATCTTCTCGAACCCCGACTGGAATACGATCTTGTCGAATTGCGCGATGTTGCAGGGCCGACGGGGACGGACCCGGATGTACAGGCATTGGTCGTCAGTAGAGAGAGTGCCAGTGGGGGAGATGCCAGTAGGTCCGTTACGTGCTCAGCCGGGACGGACGCTAATCCTCGTGACAGTCGCTGCCATTCGGAAAGACCGCAACCTCCCACCACTAGACGTCTACGTCATCGACGTCATCTCATCCTCGACCGACTCGCTCATTCCAATCACCGAAGGCGCCGACGGCTCCGCGAATGGAAACGCGGCATCGACGTCACTGGTTGGCGAGACGGATCAGCGGAGACTGAAGGAGGGAAAGATGAGCAGTTCGTATATCCGCAAATGGTTGGCGGAGGGTGGCGAAGCGGGCGGTATCGCATAGCAGTGAGTGGTGATCAATCAGGGATTTCTTCTCGCTGCGCATGGCTTGGATGCCCGGAATGCTGTTCAGAGTGTATTATCTATGATATACGCATGCGCAGGGTATTTTTCAGGCAAAGTAATATGGTCCATATAGTCAAAGTCACTGTGGGAATCTTCTGCGGAACGCCGCACCCACAAGAGGGCAGTCATGCCTTGACGCAAGAGCTTCCGGTATTGATGTACCCGTGGGAACACTGAAGGACTGGTATGACGGTACATGAGTTCCGGGAACAAGGCAGACGGTCCAGGACATAAATACTTGCCTTTACAAACGCCCTTGTCACAACGGGAAGAGACGACGGCCGGTAAACTGTTACAGTCCACGCCAGTTCCTTCAGAAGCGCAACCGCCGCAGGAATCCACATCGGTACCGATATCAATGCATTCGTAATCCAAATTAAACGAAGACAAGGAGTGCTGATCGGTCACGGCGCTATAGCATTCGAGCTCATCAGCCATATTTATCGCTTTGAGTCAGTCGATGCTTACCAAGCCTTCAATGGCGCAGGACAGAGCGTCTCATCAACATCGTCTCGAAAGCCATCCTGAGAGGGAGCCTTGGGTGATCTTGTGGTCGGACCCCGCTTACGCCACGATCCATAGCTGTCATTTTTACCCGTATCGTAACCACCGCCGTGAACGGGATGCTTCGGTGTCGGGGAAGGACCCGGCTTTGCATGACAGCATTGTTGCCTATCGTCCCAGTCATTGCAGTCCGGCTCGGGAGCTTCGCAATCTACCGGGACGCAGCGGCTGGTCTTTTTATTCCATTGCCATCCTATCGATACCGGCCTTGGAGTCAGTCGTTACAATGCGCGGCGAAAAATCCAGAGCAATACCTTTCGGACAGGATTTTCCTGGAGGACATTTGCCAAGAGTATCCGCGTGGTCAGGGAGACAGGTTTTGGATCGCTTGTGCCACCTGCCATCCCTCGTCAGCGTCTTTTGGGCCCGATAGACAGGCCGGGGAGACCTACCACTGTCCACGTCTGCATTTGGAGGACGTGTTCTTGTCGCATTTCCAGGATTTTGCATTCCAGGTATATCCTTCTCGACAGTCGCATGTGAAACTCGGTTTCTGTAGAGGCATCACTTGTGTCAAAGCCTCTCGCGGAGAGTCACTGCCCTTAGATCAACCTACGGGCGGGATGCACGCCCCCGTGCGCTTGTGCTGAGACCATTCTTTTGGACAATGCTTATCGTTCGGTGGGACTCTCGTTTTCTCGGAACAGCAAATTTGTCTCCCGCCTTGACCATTCACGTAGAAGCCGCTCCGTCCAGAGCAGTCGGCTCGCTCCTCCTTGGAGGCCTCATTCCAGGTAGATACTGCCCATTTAGTCTCCTGGTTCCGAGTGAAAGTGGCAAGAACAAGGGAAGTCGTCGATAGAACAAGCAGGAGCGATCTTAAGGCGACCATGGGGGGGGGGGGCTGGTTGCTACGTTTCTTTTGGGAAAGCACAAGCTGTGGTCAAGGGCCGACCGGAAAAGCCCTCATTCTCGGGGCGGACGGCATCCAGGATCTATATGACAAGCCGTCGTAAGAGTAGTCTTCTTATGGGAGAAGGAAAGGCATTGAATAGAAAGGGCAGAACTCTATTGAGCTTTTCGTCAGAAATCTTACCTCGAAGAGTCCACCTCAAATGCCTTTCTCACGCCTTTCCAAGTGGTATCGGACGGGTCCTCCTCCCTGACCAGGCCCTACATGCTCCAATTTGCCGACTCGGCATCGTCTTCATGACTATATGGAGGAATTTCGACAAAAGGCTTATGGAGAGAGGCCTTTAGCGCTGACGGAGAAATCAAGGATGTTCACACGCAGTCCTTTGCTGAATACCTTGACACGCATCCTTCAGGCAGGCCTTCCATGTCTGTGTAAGTCGATCTAACAGGCATAAAAGATGCTCGACCGAACAATAGCGTGACCAGATGGGGTTTCAACGAATCGCTAAAGATAAAGCTGCTTCCGGTAAAATGGTGATCTTACCATCTTTCCCGTTGTCTCCGGGAGACGCATGAAAACGATAAGTAGGATTCTGACGATGGGCATGAGCTCCTTCACACTGTTCCTAGACCTGACGAGAGACAGTAAACTCCCTGTGGCTTATTCCGTCTCTTGCACTTGAGGGAATCTCACGGAGATTTCAGATATCCTTTGTTGAGCTGAATGTATCTGAGGACTTTGACGGGATCGCAGATGATCGTGTTCTAGAAGGATCGATATTTTCGAGATTGGCGTCATAGCCAACTCCTTGCGCCTGCCTATACAACTTGAATCCTCCACGCTCGCCTGCCATGAGAATCTTTCCCCTCAGTCGCATCTTGTACCTTTCGATCATCTCCGGGTGGAAGGACAACCCAAAGATCGCTTCCCCAAGCGACATCGAAGTCGCGCTTTGTGAACTTGGCGGAGACCTTGACGCTATCTGTGCTTGCACTGTATTCGACCCGGACGATTGTAGTCTTGGGGACCCGGCTTGCTCCGTCGTCTTCAATCCAAGTACCTTGTCCAACACAGGCGGAAGCCTCAGAACCGGTCGGAGGGTAGATTTCCACCCCACGCCAGTCGTCCAGAGACACCATTCCACCATCCTCCTTCAGCACAACCTCGACGCCATCTACCGCAGTGCGTGCGATACCCGACAATGCGGTGACAGTGGCGTGGTCCTTGCCGATAGGCAAGACCGTCCCTGCTCTCGCGAAGATGGCGAATTCATTCAGTGGGATATCGACTTGCGCCGTCGTACCAGCCGAGAACTTTTGAGTCTTGGCGTGGGGATCTTGCGAAACCCTAATATACGGCGTCTTGTCTTCCGGGTTTGTTTGGGGGAAGTAGACGGTCTTCGACGTTTGTCCCGGAAAGTAGGCGCCGGCGACGAGCAGTCTTCCTGTGCCCAGCCAGAAGTCGAAGCCGTTGAGGATTTCGTCCGTGTACAGGTTGTAATCTCGACCGAATTCGCCATGACCAAGCCAGGAGTTTGGTGGCTCAGCATGTAGATGCGACTCCCAGTTGAGCGAATTACTAAGCACCCGTCATCCAGATTAGCAAAGAACCGCAGGACATAAAGGATGACACTCACAAGAATGGCAAGAGCTCGTATCTTCGTTTGATGGCTTTTCGGACCATGGGTGTAACCTCGGGATACTGGGAAAAGGGTCGAAGAGCGTGAGCCGCGCGAGAACTAAGTTGACAAGGAGACTTACCATCCAGGGCATATTGGTCGCCTTTGCTCCAGAAGGATCCTTCTTGTTAGGCTTGAAGCTGTGAATGCAGAACCGTTGGTTCACGCAGCCGAATTGCACCCAGCGGACAAATAGCTCTGGCGATGGGAGAGGTCCGGCAAAGCCACCGACATCCGTGCCGTAGCACTGTATACAGCAGGTTAGAGAAAATCGAGGCTCTCGCCATCCGGTACCTACTTGGATCAACGATAGACCAGCGTTCAATCCCATAGCGACACTGCCCTGGAGTGTCTTCCAACTTGTGTACTGATTGGAAACCTAATTAGCAGACGAGAACGACATCACAAGCCCCTTGACTCACGTTATCGCCCGACCAAGTTGAAGCAGCGTACTTGAAGGTACCGACGTTGCCGGATCTCGTCAAAACGAATGGCCGTCGGTCAGGGTGCATCTCCACGCAGGTATCGTGGCTAATTTTCCCCATGAGCTCTGTCTGGAGCAAGAGGTTAAGCCGGTCTCATGTGCTCCACGGGAACGATGACATACATGGTACATTCGTCCAAGCAATCCGACCTGGATGGGCCCCTGAGGAGCGTTGCGAGGTCGGCTCTCCTCGTCACCCTCGGCCAGATATGTATCGTTGTGCAGCAGATATTCGTTGTTATCGCTTCAAGGCGGTCTCCGTTAGGTACTGCACTAAATGCCTCACGAAGGAAACTCACTTCCACATGGCATCGCATCCGATCTCAACCAAAGACTTTACGCCATCGTGCCACCACTTCCTGGTAGCGGCAGAAGTCATATCTGACCAAGAACCCTTCTCGGAAGAACCGACTCCGGAAGACCAGATCGATGTGGTAACGGTTGCAGGAGGATCGTAGAAAGGATCTTTGAACAGGGCGCCAGCGGCTTCCAACTTTTTATAGTCGGGATGGGTTGACAAGAGGTCTGGATGCGAGCGAGGTCAGAATGGCTGCCTGAATGGCTCGACTTTACATACAAGGCTTGATGTTGGGTGCAATCTTGATACCAGCTCGATGGAACGTAGCCGCCATCGCCTTGAAATCGGGATATCTCTTCCTATTCAACGTCGAGCACGTCAATACAGCAATCTCATGGGATGAATGACACACCCACTTGTTCATAGTAAAGACATATCTGTTGCCATCCTCCTCACCGACGGTATAACCGGAAGAGAGATGCATACCGGAGCAGGGAATATCGTTTTCCCTGCACATTTCTGGCCACTGCTCCAGCAACGACTGCGCCCGCGGTTCATCCTTATTTTTGGATCAGTCCCTGCGTATGACCTGGCGCATCGCTCAACTCACACTTTCTCCTAGGCCCATTCCACTTGCCAGGTAGCCAAGCCAATCTCGGGGCACCAACAACGGCTTACCCACCATTTCTGCGAACGTCCGTGTAAAGTACCTCAACCCCGCCGTCGCATTGGCGCTCGTCCTCTGCAGATCCAGAGCCTCCTTCTCGGTCTTCCACTCTGCATTCACTCCGTTTGTGAGGCTTTCCGCCTCATTCGCACGTCCACAGGGACTATCAAAGATGAGATACTCATCAAGACCTCCCCAATCTTGCGAGTATCGGGAAAAGTAACCCTGCGGGTCGGATCTCTTATGATGGATATCCCATGTACCGTCCGAATTCGATGTCTGATATTGGGCGTATGAGGCGGGCTGGACAACGCCGAAATCTGTCTTGTAGGGCTTGGCAAGACTGATGAGGTAGGGCGTATGTTTGTAAAGCTGAATGGGGATCAGCCATGGACTTGATTTTTAGGCGTTTTCGAGCTTACAGGGTCTGTGTCATACGCATCGTATGCTGCAGCGTCGGTCCCAGTCAGCTCAAACAGGCGACCAGTGAGGTCTGCAGGCGGTACGTATCAGCCTGAGACCACGGGAGAGACCGCAACAATTGCTCACCCAAAGGGGCGCCCTTCTCGCCCAGGCCGACGTGAAGGTTCCCCTCGATCAACCTCGAGTACCGGATCATTCCATGCTCGCCTAGCACATAGCCTCTACGAGGCACTGTACCAAAGACTAGACGCTCATCATCCTGCTCTCCATCTTCATTGACCAGGCTCTCTGTAACACGGAGATGAATATCCGACGAATAGTCAAGGGTGACTTTCTTCCCGTCGGCGAGCTCAAAAGTTACGATCTTGGATCCCTTTTCATGTCGAAGCGAAGCCGGCAACGGTGCCTTCCAGTGCTCAGGAGAGATGATATTGCTTTGCGGGGGACGTGGCCGTTCTGGACCTGTCAATGTCGTATGCAAGATTGGAGGAAAGGAGGACGCGAGCGTAAGTTCGTAGGTGTATCCTTGCTTGTTGACAAGGGCGATGGCGTCTTGGGAGATGTCTTTGACGTCAAAGTCCTCTAGGAGTCGTTCGAACATGGTGAAAGTCTGGGTATATCGACAATGATGCGAGTCTCAGAAGTTTATTCCTGCTACGTGGGCGATGACTTACTTATGGGACGACAATTACCGATGAATGCAGTATCACGGAACATGTGGGTTGAACACCTGCTCGACCATCTCGTCGAGAGCCTCTTCAAGTACTTCAAGCCTCTGCCGGATGTATCGGACCGATTCGCAAAGGTCGTGAACGCACGGTCGCGGGTGAAAAGGCACCAGTTCACAACGCCGTCTCTGAAAAAATAACATTGTCAGGACGCATGACCCGCAGACGCAGACGATGACCGGGGGGACTAGCGGTAAAGGCGTCCTTTGCCGCGGTCCTTGACGTGCTGCAGCATCCCTGCGTCATCCAATCATTATGCCAGACCAGAGAGCTGAACAGAACATGAGCAAAGTATCGAGGAACCGGAAGAAGCTGATGAAGAGCAGCTTGAAGGTTGCGAAAGGCTGAAACACCGACATCGCGCTAGTCAATTTCGCCGATCCCGCTTCCGCAGGGCGAAACGTAGGGCCGATAAATCGCCGAGCGGGATTCAGCGCGCGATATAGGGGCAACAATGCAGCGAAGTCCCGCGGAGGCCCGGCCCGCAGGTGTCTCAGAGGGTGTAGCGCTCGGAAACGTGCTTGACCTGCCGATAGACAGATCTGGCACACGGAAATAGGTGTTGGATATTCCGTCTTCGAATGACGTACCTCTCCCCAGCTCAAGCTGCATTCTGTCGAGCTATTGGCGTATGGCATACGGGATGTCATAAGTCTGGAGACGGAGGTGGTCGACTCTTCATAAAAACACATGTTTGCTGCATAGGGGGACCCTGCCGGTACTTTCATACCGCTCGGTATATTGATATAGCGTTGAGGTGGTAGTAAGCTCGGTAGTCAAAGGCTAAAAACGTATTCTTCCGCGTCTTTCAAGCAAAGCCTTCCACGGTCTAGCGGTTAGTCTAGCTTTCTACATTGTGCCTGACGGGTTGAACTTGCCGGCCGCTCCTGGGAGCCCTTTCGACACTGCATTGATGTTCAGCCCGCCACAGTTAAGACACCGCTAAGGGTACTGATCGGCCTCTTGTCAGTCCACTGTATCTAGTCTGTAGGCTGCATCTCGACCATATGCATCTGGAGTCCGCACGAACCCCCGGACGAACATTGTCCGCGCTGCTAACAGGGCCACAAACAACAACCGCAAGTCAAAGCAAGATTCTGACTAAAATAACCATTCACACCGGTCAATATCGCCGCTCGGTATCTTGTTCCACTATCAGTTCCTGGCGTCTCGCGCAGTGCACATGAAATGATGTTGGGCCGGAGGACAGGACCGGGTCGCCTTGGCGTTGTCCCTCTGGCAAGCTCCCTGTCTGCCCAATGTGCCCCGCAGATCCTCTCGTGGCCCCGGACAGCCTTCCGAATCTTTGTGTCTTCGGTAATTGACCAACGAAGGCATGACTATATATCCGTTCGACGGCCTGATTTGAGATTCTCGCTGGCCAGCAGGAGCCCACGATTGCCTAAGACCTAGGTATCACTAGATCCCAGTGTCAAGCTCCCACTGAAAGTCAACATGTCTGTACCACCATACACGCCTCAAGATGAAAAGGAGAAACCCGCGGCATCCCACCTCGAGCACGTCCTCTCCTTTGATGAAACGCTGGAGAAGCAACCGGCCGCTCTGCATGGGAAAGTGGGGAACATGGATGAAGCCGCGCAAGTCATGGCCAACGCCGGAAAGGTCGAGTATACATTGGCCGAGGACAAGGCCGTGCTGAGGAAGATTGATACATGGATATTGCCGGTGCTTTGTCTCGTGTACTGGGTGCAGCAACTTGACAAGTCGTCAGTCTCGTATGCCGCGGTTTTTGATCTTCGTACGTGTTCCTGCATCGAGTCGTGGAGGTTGGCTGAATTGCTACTCTGCAGGAGAGGCAACCAACTTGAAAGGCCAGCAGTACAGCTGGCTGACGTCCATCGTCTACATTGCGCAACTCGCCTTCCAGCCGCTTAGTTCTTTTGCACTGGTAAAGTTCCCCGTCAAGTGGTGGGTTTTGTTCAACTTGTTTGGCTGTAAGTCTGCCCGATACTGCCAAAGAAATAGAGCTGAGTCGGGGCTTGCAGGGAGTGCGTGCACGGCCGTCGGAGCCGCCGCCCATAATTTTACCGGTCTGATGATCTGTCGATTCCTCCTTGGAATGTTTGAATCGACCATCGCGGCCAGTTTCGTTGCGATCACGCAAATGTGGTGGCGTCGACGAGAGCAGGTGAGTAGTGCGGGCGGCTTCCGTAGAGGCAAAATCTCACGCAGCACCCGTCAGAGTTACCGACTGATCGCATGGCAAATCGCCAATTCGTGTGCCGCCATTATTGGTCCCTTGCTGGCGTATGGCGTTGGCCATGCAGCCAAGTCGGGGTCAATTTACGCATACCAGGCCATCTTCATCTGCCTAGTACGTGTGCCGACCTGGGATCCGGAACGAATCTAACCCTCCCTCCAGGGTCTTTTGGGAGTCGCCTCGGTCCCGATCGTCATGTGGCTGCTGCCGAATCATCCCGCGACGGCCAAGTTTCTGCGACACGGCAACGACCGTGCTATTGCCATCGAGCGACTGCGGGAGAACAACACGGGTACGAAGAACTCTACGTGGAAGTGGTATCAAGTCCGGGAATGCTTGAGCGAACCTAGGACCTGGGGTGTGAGTTTTTCCCATGGCGCCACGTGCAGTGCTGATAGCTGTACAGTGGGCGCTCATGTACATGATGTGCTCCATTCCTTCTGGTGGTCTCAGTGCATTCGGTGGTATCATCACCAAAGGCTTCGGCTTTTCAGCGTTCGAAAGGTGGGTGGAAGGTGTCTTGCAGCAGACTCTGGCTTACCTCTCTCTCTCTCTCTCTCCAGCGTGCTCATGCAGATGCCGACAGGCTGTATTCAAATCATCTGCTTGGTCTTCTGCATCTGGGTCACCAACAAGATCAAAATGCGGTTCCCGGTCGTCGCCGTGATGACCCTGTTCCCCATCGGAGGCGCCGTCGGCCTGTTGATGGTGCCTAGGAGCCAGCCAAAGTCGCTGTTGGGCTGCTATTATGTCGCCTTGGTTCTCGGTGTACTTCAGCCGTTGATGTATTCGTGAGTACGCCCGCGAAAAAGTATAGAAAACGACCTGACCCTTTTCCAGCTGGGCCAACTTGAACGCCGCGGGCCACACCAAGAAGGTCGTCACCATGTCCCTGGCGTTTGTCTTTCAATGCGTCGGCAACATTATCGGCCCGCAGGTATACCTCGCCCGAGAGTACCCGCGATACAGCACCGGTAAGCACTCTCCAGGTCAAACCCAGCAAGGCCGAGCTGACCTCTCTCGCAGGTCTTTACGTCGACATTGCCTGCTGGTGTCTCCTCTGCATTCTTGCGCTTTCCATGGGCTTCCACCTCAAGGCACTGAATCGACGACAAGAGCGCCGACGAGTCGCCCTTGGACGCCCGGCGCAAGTCAAGGATACGAGTGTCATGTCTCTTGAAGAAGCGCGAGCGTACAAGGAGGAGCTCAAGCTGGCGCTACTCGCCGAGGGCAAGGACGTCAATGACTTGAACCAGGACTCGTTTGACGACTTGACGGATCGGGAGAACCCGGATTTCTTCTATGTGAGTCTTGGTGCGAGCAAAAGGTCGATTCTAGTCTGACGGGATGTCCTAGGTAATTTGAATTAGCATTGTGCATATACCCAGGTGGTTTGAAATGTAGCATTATGTATATACGTTGTATCTGTCTACGTTGAAGGGCACATATCACAAGTCATGACGCACAACCTCAACCTTTAGTTGGTCGTCTTAAAAGGGAATCCCGTGCCGCCGGTCGTCCGTCATCTATGTAGTACGGGAATGCCCAAGTGCACCGCCGAGACGGCCACGACGCCTTCCCCCCCCCCGCCCACCCCCTACAACCCTGCGCCCTCAATCCTCCTGCGCCATTCCTCCCGATCCATCACGAGCCCCCACTGCCAACACACCTGCCGCAACACCCTGCCCACATTCTCATCCTCGACCGCCGTATTATCCACCACGGCCCCGCCCGACCCGGGATGCTGGGCGATTTTTTTCATGAGCATGCGCGAGAATCGGCCGGTCGGTCCCGCCAGATTCAGCCCTGTGCTCGCATCTTCAGCCACGCAAACCCTTGGCGCCGCGCAAGGGACTCACATCTCTGCACCTGTCGCTCATCATCCTCGCACCGCCGGCCCTGATAGAACCTGACGTACCACTGCATCCACCCGCGCGGATCCCCTTGCCATATCCACCCGCTCTTTTCCCACTCTTTCAGGCCCTGACCCGCGGCCACGCCGTATCGGTTCACAGCGGGGTCCCGCTCTGGTGCTGTCAAGTGGGTCGAGATCCGGAAGGGGGGACGGTTGGCGTCTGCGTCGGACGGGTCTTCACGGGTCCATTCGGAGGGTAAAGCCGCGACGTCTTCTTGACCGTTCAACGATCGCTTGAGCACGCTCGAATACGTATCCCTTTGACGCGCGTCCAATAGTCAGCGGAAAACGAAATAGGACGCCGCCTCACTCACGCATAATAGTTGCCGCCAAACGCTCCCCCACGAAGGACCTCTTCCGGGGTAAGATTCGGGACAAACACGCCCTCGAACGGACCCTTGAAGATGAGTCTTCCCGCGCCGCTGCCGCTGCCGTTGCCGTTGCCGTTGCCGTTGCCGTCGCCTTGCCGCGTCGGCAGCGGCTGCACGACGGAATAATCCTCCCCTTGCCCCTCCTCGCCCTCGGACACGGCCGCATACTGAACACTCTGCACGGGAATCCGCAGCCTTTCGCCAGGCGGTAAAGTCACCGCTTGCCGTCCTCCCCCGGCCCTCTCGCCCGACGGCCCCTCATCCCCCGAACTGAATTCAGACCCGGACCCGGCGGCCCCACTCAGACTCGTCAAACTACTCGGATTCCGCGCCGCACGGGGCCTCGATTTCCGGTCTTCTCGGGCCTGGACGGCCGATAGGCGTGCGCTCTTGCGGATGGGTCCGGCGGCGTGCGTTGCCGTCGTCGTGGCTGGCCTGCTGCGTTTCGGAACGGTGCGTTTCGCGGTGCCGCCGCCGCCGCCGCCGCCGCCTGAGCGTGCGACGGCGGATGGGGGACGTGGGATGGACGGCGCGGTGACGAGGCCTAGTTCTTTCAAGAGCTGTTCATTGGCGCTATCTGGGGCGTGGTCAGCGAGGAGGCCGTCGAGCGAAAAGGGAAGCCACCTCCCGGGGGGGAAACGTACCGAATCGTCGCGAGTCGTTGTTCCTCGTATGTCATTTCCCCGTCGTCGTCGTCGTCGTTGGGGTCGTCGTCGTCATCGTGTGGTGGCTCCTCGGGCGGGACGTTTTCCATCTCGTGTTTCGTTACTTGTCGGGCTCGGTCGTCTGCTCTCCGTGCCCTGCGTTGCCTAGATTTCGGCAACGCATTCGACGGATGAGCGTCCATGACGTCGGTGGTTGCTGTCACGTGACGACGCATCCCCAGCAATGTCACAGCGGTCAGGAGAGGGTTTATCACGCATCGTCCGGATCGAGAGCACAAGGCACACACAAACGGACACATGACGTGCAGATGTTGTAGATCCGCACGCACGACCGTCTGTCCTCTCCGCTCCACAGTCGACCAAGTGGCCGACATTCGGTGTTACAACGGATCAGATATGAAAAGCACAACATTCCCCTTTATCCGTCTACCCCTTTGCGCCCATGCCCCGAACACTCGTTGCATCCATCCAACAGGACATCTCCCCTCGACCACCTTGCCCTCGACACCTGCCCCCCCCTCCCCCTTGTCCCCTCCCCTCCCGCTGCCTCGCCAATCACGTGACCACGGGGCCTCGGTGCGCCCGACCGAGCGACCCGCGCATCCGCCCTGCGGTATTCATCGCTTCCCCGTGATCATCGTCCGTCCAAAAGTCATACCGCTCGTCATCACACACACACACAGAGAGAGCATTCACAATAATGGTACGCCCCGGGGAATCCGTCTAAGCACTCCCTGCGCCGGAAACTCGCACACGCTGACGGGATTTCATGATGCGTTTTTTCCCCCTTTTTTTCCCGTTTGATTCCTCTTTGTCAACTCGCCTTTGGATCCCCTTGCACGACGACCTCCTCTCCTCCTCCTCCTCTTCGTCGTCGCTCCCGATCGCATCCCTCAACCCATCTATGGGACAACCGTACGACGACACACCCGATCGAAACAACACCAACAGGGCGGCGGCGGACAGTATCCTTATCCGAAAGAAGTATGGTCACCAGCAGGTACGTTCCCGCTCTTTTTGGTTTTCCTCGCCGTGTCTTTTCCGTGGGGGGGGGGGATGTGGAGGGGTGCAGAAGCTCGTACGAGATCGAGAAGAGATGCGCAGCAAGATGGGGGAACAGACAAACGTGTAAACGGAAAGCGGGGGAATCCCACTTGCACCCCACGAATTCGGGCGCGCTCTTGGGATTTATGGATGCCAACGTTGATTCGTCCGCGCGCGTCGTTCGTCCTCGCCGTCGTTCGTTCGTTCGTTCGTTCGTTCGTTCGTCACACGCGCGCAGACAAGCGATTGTTCAAAAAACGGCCCCAAACGGTAAACACCGGCGCTCCACCACGTCACCGGCCGCCCAAACACCAAATCCTCGATACTCCCTCCGCATCCGCACACTCGCTCCGGGGAACGCTAACCCCTCCTCCCCCCCCGCTCCCACACAGGCGGCTGGTGGTCCCGCCCTGCCAACTGGCGCACCAACACCTTTGTCTGTATCACCGGCATCATCGTCGCCACCGCCGGCGTATGGAAGATCTCTGCTCGGAACGAGGTACGTTTCCCCCCTCCCCCCCCTCCCCCTCCCCCGGCGCTTGTCGTGGCTGACGATGGACACCCCCGGCCAGATCCGACACGCACGACCGACAAAGGAGATTCCGTCGGCGATGGTACGTTCCCCTGTTCCCCTCACCTCAAGGTCGGCCAAAGACGCGCGGGAAAGCTGATGTGTGAACCTCTCTTGTCGTTCCCGGTAGTGGTCGCCGCATGCCGCAGAGATCGGCGTCAGGAAGGAATGAGCCGGGGGGAGACTCGTGCGATAGTGGGGGAGGGTTGTAAGAAGCTGGAATGATCATGGAGAACATTTTAACGGCACGGATCGGGGTACGCGGGGCAGCGATGCGTGAGGAGGATGGGGAAAGGTCTCGAGCTTTCCTGCGGCGGGCAAACGTGCGACCCGGTGACACACGGCTTTTCATCCTATTCTACTCGAGAGGAACTTGCGGCTTCAAGAGAGAGAGAGAGAGAGAGTCGGATGCCCTGACCCTGCTCAGATAGGATCGTCCGCAGGGCATCCTGCTAGACTTTGTGAAACCGACGCTTGGGGACAGGGGCAACCCCAAGAAGCCTCGCGATGAAAGGGATCAAACGACGTCCCGCTTTCCATGGATCAAGTCCCATGTGGCCGTCGTTGAAAATTCGTGTGGATTGTTGGTGTTTTAGTCTACTGGGCTCTTTAACCACGATCGATGGGGGGAGGAGGGGAAACTCGCAAGACTAGCGTGTATGAGACGTGACTCGATCACTAAATCCGCTATCGGAGCGATGGGTTTGGCTTTGCGTAAGACGCGGATCGATCGCTCGTCGCTGCAGCTCATGATATATGGCTGTATGGAGCTTCAACAGGACAAGGTCGCACTTGCTTTCGAACGCTCATCGTTCAGCGTCCCGGGATAGCCTGTGGATGCGGAATTAGCCCGAGCCAATGCATCGCTCGATGCTGTGACTGACTGTTCACCTCCAGTCGAATTTTGTCTATGAGATCCGAGATCTCATCCCACTCCGAATCCTTGCGGTGATTTGCGGAAGACGGTGTCGTCCAGGCGGTATCATCTGTAAACAAAGGGTCAGTCGAGACTTTGGCCGGGACAGCCTCGGTCGCTCACCGTAGCCAAGGCCGCTAGCCAATGATTGCTCGGCCTCTGACGGGTTGCTGGGCAATGATGATCTACTTGTCCGCGAGAATGCATCTTCACGGGCTTGCGCTGCATCTCTCGCAAGCATGCGTCGGCTGATTTCTGCCCAGAGCGGCGATGGCGGCCACATACTCCTGGAATGTCAGGCTGGTACCATTCTTCCTCTTGACTCGGTCTCCGATTGGACGAGTCTTGGTCGATGGCAACGTCACCTTCTCCATGCATCGCTCAAGACGCGGTCCCCCTCGCCGTCCAGGCCGAAAAGACTCTGTCGGGGAACTTGCGCGAGACCCAGTTTGAACCTTTTTTGTAGCCAAGTACGACATCGTATCGATCGGTGCGGCAAATCGTCTACTTGGCTATGTGCTGGCGGTAGGCAGACTATGAGTGGACTGTCACGGTGCTGTTCAACCGAGACGAGGGTACATGCTTCCAGTCTCCAGCTTTGGTGATCTCACCACCAGAGCTGCTGATATACTTCGTACATTGCTCGCATGGGAGACTCAGGCGTTCGGCGTACTCCTTTAACTCCCGCAATCTCGTCATAGTGCTGTGCTATAACGTATGGGATCCCGTTTCAGATAGAGGGTATCTTCCTTTACGAAACATTGGTGCCAAGGGACGTTGCAGACCCACTGAAATGCCCTTCACTCATCCATAGTCAGTCTTGAGCTCGGCTCTGAAGCGGCACGTTGAATCTCATCTCTGACGGGATTTTGAGTCGAAAATGGGCATCTTGCTAAATTGTCGTGATGATGCCATTAAGTGTTCGCTATGGATCCCATGTACGTTTCGTCTCCGACAGCGCTTCTATGACCCATGTCTCGTAGTATGTCAGCGAAACACCAGCATCTCCAGTAGCTAACAAACGCTCATTCCATACAGCATCTCCGCCGCCGACAGCTTCACTGTCGCCATCTCGTTGTCCCTCAGACCCAAGGTGACAAACACCTCGTCATCGATGAACCCGTGCGTCGGCCCGTACGTTCTTTCCCGTTTGTGTCTGATGCCAGCGATGTAAGGGTTGGGATCCGGCGCTGGTACGAAGACAAGGGACATGGCGTAGACGATGTCGGCATCGGGCGTGTCGTCTATCAGCAGAGGTCAGTGAGCGGGCTGAACGCGGTGCCGAGGCGAGAGACGCACGCCACCGGAAGAGCGGTCCAACTGCGAGGTACTCGAACGGCTCTGTGACATTCCAGAGCACGAAGAATCTAGACAATGTATCCTTAGTCTACTAACTTGTTCTATCCAACGCTGACCTAGACTCACCGCTGATACCGCTGTCCCATGGGATGCACCACTTTGACCTGCCCGACACCAATCATGACGGTATTTTCCGCATCAGGCACACACCGCCGAGCCCCTCGAGCGCAGAGGGTGAGCCGGTACAGAGGCGTCGCATGGTGAATATGCCCCGGGTTCGGTACATCTGTACGTAGCTTTTCTGCAACACACGAGACGCGAGAGTGGCGAGGCTCTACCAGAGTGTAGAAAAGGATCGACGCGTCTTCGGCATGTATTGTCGCGTGCGTTGGCCGATGGAGGATGCGCGCCGGGACGAGCGAGTGATGGAATGTCGGGACCGTTTGATGCGCGTCTTGGCTTGAGCCAGGAAAGAAGCCCATCCAATTTTTCTCACTGCGGCCACCCCATCATCAGGAGTTGTTTGCATAACGCGCCATGCGAAACACAAGGACTCACATGTTCGGCATGAACTGATGACGCAGTTCTTTCACGCCTTGCCATTCTCCACTTTCCTTTCGCTCCCAACGCTTCGCCACATCCTCATCCATCCCGCTCATCGCATCCCCCAGCTCTTCCCACACATCCCTCAGGTCTTCCACATATCCAACGCTGCGGCACCGTGACCTATCCCCAGCGTTCATGCTCATGCTCATTGCCGGTCGATGATCATCCGTCCAATACAGCCGCGGATCCTCCGGGCCAAAGGGGAACGTCCAGTGTCCACAAGAAGTATTGTTCCGCGATGTCGTGATGGCCAAGAATCGGGGAGGCGAGGCGCCGGAGGGTATGAATCCGTTATTCGTCAATGCCGCAGGAAACCTGAAATTATGCCGACGGGGACTTTAGCAACTCGCCTGTTATAGACCCACAGAACCTTGGAAAGACTCACGCGACGAGACCATGCTCCTCGGCATACCTCTCGGCCTCGGGCACCCATATATCCCGCCTCTCCACCCTCGGTCCTCGCGCCACAACGATGTATTCCCATCCCTCCTTTACGCCACATGGCATTTTCATGATCGCGGGATTGAAGGCCTCGCCATTCATCTTCACTGCTGGTGGATCCCCTGGGCGTGTAACTAGGGCGGATTTGTTGAGAGGAAGAGGATGGAATACGTGACCGAGGACGAGCTCCGGAAAGAGCTTCGATGACATTGCTGCACGCGTTCCTGGGCCGAATTGCGCGGGGACAGTGTACGGCTGATGCTTGATGGTTCCCGCGGCATCAAGCAATGTCTGTTGTTGCTCAAGGAAGGCTTCGAGTCCTATCTCGTTGATCAAAGGCGCGCCTCCAAAGTCGTGTGAATACGATACGAGGAGAATGGCCGTCAGCGCGCACCCAAGAAGGATATGGCGAAAGTGACGACCAAGGCGGGAAGGCGCAGGCGTCATGCTGATAGATATCGAGGCAAAAAAGTAACGAGCGATGTCAAGACATCGGAAGAGCGATCATCAGAGAATTCGCCTTTTCAGCTGCGTTGTCTTTGGCGGAAAAAGAAGAGATTGACCACCTCGCATCAACCATGTCTCACTCGCCATCAAACCAGAACGGCACGAATGCATTGTTCTCCTGTACATGTCGACTTCTCCTCATGGTTCTCGGCCAACGCGGTGTATCGTGGTGTAATCCCTCCCTCAGCGACGTCCACAGTTCTTTAACGACTCATCATATACCGCACAAGAGACCCTCGGCCCTCAGACCTCTGAGCCCCTTAGCCGTGTCAAGCTGAAGACAAACGGATAGGATCAAGGATTGAGATCCGCTTTTGCGCCTTAGCCTGAAACGCTGTATAGGAAGAGAGAAACGAAGAGCTGAGACAGCTGGCAATGGGATGGCTTGAGCTACAGAGCCTGTCTGGCTACAACTGAGTGGCAACCCCTCTCTATCCCCGCAAGGGATGGGAGAGCCTAAGCCTGCCAACCTACTGACTAAGCCACGATCCGGCCGCCGGGGACCTCCATCCATCAACAACGCTTAAACCCGCTCGAGATTACCCTTGCCTACTTTGCGACGCCTAACCGGGATTGCATACGATCACAGAGAGGGCTCTCATGTGGAGACGCAGACGTGGAAAGAAGATCGCAACCCAATCAGCTGCATTTGAAAAGCGACATGAACGCAAACGCCGAAACCAAACATCAACCGGTCCCTTGGTGCAGTGGTAGCATAGCAGACTTCGACGTCTGGTTTCAAGCCAACATATGGACATCTGTCGGTCGTCGGTTCGAATCCGGCAGGGATCTAGTAGGAGTACTTCTTTTTTCCATTCGGGGACCCTGGAAAGCTTATGATCCGAGGTATGAGATGTGGACTTGCTCCTTTTGCTTCAACAAGACTCTTCCGACCCCGACCAAGACCGCTGCATCATGCTCCTTGGATTCATGTATTTGTTGTCGGATGCGAATGGTGACTTGGCGATGTGAAGTAAGCGAGTTGTCAACTCTTTGACACGATCAGAGCAATGAAAGCGAACAGTCCCGGTCGAGAGCATCCCCTTTTTCAGTCTGAAACTCAGGGACAATGACATTCTGAGTTGGCTGGCGATAATAGTTCCCATCAAACATTAGGGGCTTGGCAACGCATGATGACCTCCAAGTTAGACTTCTGGAGCCCGACCCGCAAACGCTTCCATGAAGGGAGCTGGGGCGGCGGCATTATTACACCTATTCTAGTGGTCAGTGCAGGTGGACAAAGCTTCAATCGTATTCCAATCGTATTCAAGCGGAAGCGTCAGAGGAGCGGTTTTCTAACTGCCTTGCGGTATTTTCAGCAGTCACGATCGTTGCACAGCTCTTCTAACGTCTCAGCGCGGATATGAGCAAGTCCGCTGCCTTTCCCCGCTATAGCATCTAATGGCGGGATGTCAAGATCAGCGAGACACAGGTGAACGCGATCAGAGCTGTCAGGCATGTGGGAGAAACAATGCAAAAAAGCGCTCTTTTTTGCTGGTGATATATAAAACATTTGAAACTAAACATCAACTGGTCCCTTGGTGCAGTGGTAGCATAGCAGACTTCGACGTCTGGTTTCTAACCAACAAATGGACATCTGTCGGTCGTCGGTTCGAATCCGGCAGGGATCTAGTAGGAATACATTTTTGGCTTGCGAGACGGCAAGAGTTCTTTTTGCATGGCTGCAAACTATTTTTCGCATCTGTGTAAGTGGTGGTCCGCGATAGCTGGTGGAGAGATGCAGATCTTGCTGGCCATCGAATCCGCATCGGTCGAAGGTGCCTGTGAGCCGATCTCCCGAGGTTTGCGATGCTGGGGGAGCTGCGTGGCGATCAAGCGGTCGCTCGCTCGGGTAAGAGGGTCGTGTCAACTCGGTCGCATACTCTTTGCCATCGAATGTATGCTTGCCATATGGCCCAGGTGCTATGCTCTCGTGGCTTGACGGCATGATGGCCGTTAGTACAGTAGCCAATCCAGATACTTGAACGATTCCAATACTCCCTCCCGGAATGCCGCAACGACCCCCCGCTCTCAGCTGTCGATCAGGTTCATGAAATATTTGCACACGAGTACAATGGTTATCCATCCATCTAACGTCACGAAGAGAGGCAGTTGCGGATCCGGGTGTAGGTTCTCAAAGATAGAGACAAATACGCCTATCTCCTCGCCGTTCTTCCCGATCAAGATGTCTCCTCATTTTACGGACACACATGCCAGCTGAGACGCCGTTTGCACAGCATAGACAATCCTATAACGCAATCGTATCACAGCACGTCTGCCGGTGTGCCCTTCTGATAACAGCCCCCTGTGGTGAGATGTGACCTGATGTCTGCACCTCATTCTTTCAATTCTACCAGGTCTTCGACAAGAACAAACGCGTGAATGCTATCTATATTGTATTATTAAACCCAGACATCAACCCGGTCCCTTGGTGCAGTGGTAGCATAGCAGACTTCGACGTCTGGTTTCCAACCAACAAATGGACATCTGTCGGTCGTCGGTTCGAATCCGGCAGGGATCTAGTAGGAATACACTTTTTGTCCATTTTACCAGGAAACCGTCGAGGCGAAGAACCTGGCCCGTTGGAATCGTTTTTTGCCTATGACATATCCCGCTATGGAATTCGCCCATACTACATCGTACATCTTGCCTCGGAGCTCGCTGCCCTCAGTCTCTGAGACGGCAGAAGTGCGATAAGTTCTAAGCGAATTAGCGATTCTCGGCCGAATCAAAGAACGTGAGAAGGTTGCATTCGCTGTTAACTTTTATTCCGAACAATCATCTAAACGTGGAGATAGTAGCGCTTTAGGCTTGCTCTCACTATAGACTTTGACGACCTCTCAGGTCTCATGTCGATTCTCGCGATCTCCGGCGGGTCTTAAAGGACCCAGGAAGTGTGCGAATATGCTAGACACCTCTGATGTCTTCCCAGTCTTGCGCAGATCGCCAACGCATAATCAACCAGCCCCATCATCCTGTCCGAGAGCTTGACGGCTGTCTTGTTATGCAGTATGACACAGTCTGAGGTCAGGGTTAAGCAGCCTGATTATGGCAAGTTGGAATTCAAAGCGGTACTTATTCGCACTCAGGAGGAATACATAGCATGTGATCTCTGGATACTCCATCGGACCAAGCTCTTCGTCTGCATCTTCCCTCGAATGTAAGCACCTCTGGCGATTTAGCTCGGTGATGGACAGGGGTCTGTAAAGCCATTCATATCGTCTCGTCATCACGCCCTACTGCAGATGAACGCCAAACCCCCAAACATCCTGAGTTTGGCGAATCACGAGGGGAACAAGACGTGCAGGCGAAAGACCCAGAACCCCGCTATAGGCCCAGAGTTTGACTTTATCTAGCAAAAACATCGCCTGCTGATTGATGTAGTGGTTAGCATATCAGATTCTGATTCAATTCAGCATTCTGAATACCCTGGTTCGAATCCTGGATCGGCATCGCTTTTTATCTGTTCTTGCGTCCCGGCTCTGCGTTGATCTTTGCGCCTCGTCGGTTGGGCACTGAGCCCCAACTTGGCACGCAGAGTTCACAGGCATGCTCGTTTTCGAGGCCGAACGAATGAGAAGAGTAGAAACGAGAGTCGCTTTTTGCTCACAGTTGTAAAAGAAGCTTGAGATTACCTCGAATGCTGATGTCAAAGCGTATGCAAGGCGCAGGACGGTGTACAGGTCATTATGATCAGGAAAGTGCTAATAGATGCCCCTTCATTCCACCCAACGTCGCAAGATTATTGTGTATATAACCCTGCAGAATCCAATTGCACTTTTTTATTTCCCGTCTACTCCGCCTTGAGCGTCTCCACGCTTCCATCCGCCAACCGCGCCGTCACGGAACCATCCTCATTGCCAAAGTAGGCAGCCTTGGCCAGGTTGCAGAAGAGTCCGACTTCGACAACACCCGTCAAGAGCTTGATCTTTGTTAAGAGCTATACCCGCGGAGCATCAGCGGGACGAAGAACAAAAAGGGCGGATCCGAGGAACTCACCTCTGCGGGCTTGAGCATCATCTCCCGCGGGAATGGCGCATCGACGATAAAGTTGCCATTATCACTGACAACCGGTCCGGCCTTGGCCTTGCCCATACGCAATGTCAAGACCTTGCCCTGGGCCCCGCATGCTGTCGAGGCTTCCGGAGTCGTAGGTGATCCCAAGGCGGCAAGTTTACGGAGGACGGAGACATAGGCAAAGGGCGCGACTTCGATGGGGATGCCTTGTGTCCACTGCGATGGGGGTCAGTTCCCGGACTGACGAAGCGGACGGACGAGCACGTACGGTTTCACCGAGGATTTGGCTGTTTTTACGATAGTCGGCGACCATGATCCATCTGGCAATCGGATGTGAGAATGCACGTATAACACCAAGATCCGCGCAGGACTTACGTCTCGGCTGCTTCGGCGAGTACTTTTTCTCGCAGCTGGCATGCGCCACCGCCCTTGATGGAGTTCAAGTGAGCATCGACCCTTTGCAATCAAGACAGTCAGTACGTCCCAAGCCTGTTTCCCAACGCCTCTCACTCATCTGCTCCGTCAATGGTGACGTCAATCACCGGGTACTGAGAAACGTCGCCGAGGTTGAGGCCGGCCATGACGATCAGTTCCTGAGATTGGAAACCTATCAGAGGAGGTCAGGTCAGCTGTTACGACCGTCTTACGCCCATCGAGGGAATTTTAGAGATACGAGAGACCTCGAAGCTGGATCCTGTAAGGCTGAAAGAGGTACGTGCGCTATTCTTGGCCTCTACGGTTTACTGTGAGACCTCATTGGCAAGACCCCGCCGACTTGATCTTGGTTGATATCGACTGTCACCGTCTCACTGGTCTCCTTTGGTCCCGCAAGGACGGCCAAATGCGAAAACGTTCACCACGTACGACCTCCCGACCGGACGAAACCAAATGCGTCTGCACGTCCTCTTTGGTCGTCTCTCGAATTCGCTGCAAGATCCGGAGTGGAATACATGCATGCCGGTACAAGAGGCGCAATGACAAGAACGACCGCCAGATCGCCATATGACGACGACCATGCATGTTGCAGAGGTATCCACCTATCGCCGGCTGTGACATGACCGGCTGCGAAGGGATCCCGCCACGCTTCCATTTTGCGGTTACTGCGCAATTTGTATCGGATAACGTTCGGAAAAGGATGAGCCCTTTTCGCTTGGGGCCGTCCTCCTGGAGACATTCGGGGCAGATCCCGTCCTCGCCCGATAGTGTACGCTCATTAAACGCCAAACCGGATTCTCGCCCTTCCACAGCGCATACTCCTCATCGGAGCAAATTTCAACATCCACAGCTGAAGCACTCACCCGTCGGCACAAACACTCTCGATTCATTTCCGCCCTTTTCCTTGATCCTGTCCACCACGAACGGTACCGTGCTCCCGCTTCCGATACCGATCACCTTGTGCTCCGGCTTGACGTGTCGGTCGACTGCGGCGTACGCGGCGAGACGTTTGGCGGCTTCGATGGGTGGGAGGGCTGTCATTCTGCGGATGATGGATGTGGCTGGTCGCATGGACGTGGGCAGAGTTTAGGGTTGTGACATGTAGTCGGATCGGAGGTGGGGTGGCTCATTCGTCAGCACTCCGGGCCGATCCATAACGGCGGTTAAAGGAGGAGAGAAAGCGTCTGATGTCCGCGTCTGTCACTGGGGTCGTCGTTCGTTCTTGTGCGCTGGAGTAGGGCTGGAGCTATTATGCCACGCTTGGCAAGTAGTCTGGCGAGCAATCCAGGGCAGAGACTGAGAAACACTCAATATATTGCAGAACGTAAGAATGGACCGCGAAGTGCGGGAAGGCATGGTCGAGCTTGGAATGCTCTGTCCCTGTAGCGTCAACATGGGATGATATCGCATGATGTGGCCTTGATTCGATGGCATGTAGGGAAACTAACTTGCATTCCCAGCCCCTTATCTCAAAAGTCTACCTTCAAGCTGCCTGTAAACTACCTTCAATCCTGCCTGTGAACTGCCTTTGAGCCTGGCTGTGCCCTTTCACCACAAAGGAGCCGTGAGCCATTCTGCAAGCGCTATAAGGTGAAAGTCACCCGCCACGCACTACTTGTGCTTTGCAAATGTCGGTCGTACTTCCCCTCGCGTTTGCGGAGGCTCACAAGATGACCACCGACGACCACAAACCCTCGGTCCCACGACCGGTACTCGCGATCGACCACACCCGAACACCTTACCACAACTCGTTGAGCCCGCCCGCACATCCTTCCGACGCGCAACCGAAATCCCCTCCAGGTGAAGCAGAGGAAGCGCAGAGGTCTCTGCTCATTGATCATACGCAGCCCATCAATCCAGATATTCCGCACAAGGATGTCCTGTTTATATTTTCCAACTTTGCATCGTACATGAAGGCTCCGAACCAGGGCGCAACGGGAGTCAGTGATCAAGAACCGCGGCATGCATTGCGGTTGCTGGAGCACGCAAGGGTATGCGATACTTCCCTATCAATTGAAATAGTACGGCTAAGTCTCTCTACAGGATCTGCAAAAGCGAGACAAGCGGAGTCGTGTTTTCGTGCTGCACATCAAATACCGCTTTATCGAGTCATCGTTCACGCAAGCTTCTGCGAAGCGCATCGCTCCGCCGTTTGCCACCATGCTTGACCCCGTTCTCAAAATCGATCAACGTGAGACTTGTACAGCCGAGCCTGTAACAATGACTGATGATGGTGACAAAGGCCCATCCGGCGCGTTTTCTCCCTCTGTTCCCCAAGCAGTTTTTGAGCATATTACGCGGAACATTTGTCCGCCACCGCGGTTCATCGTATGGTCGCAAGTTGGCTCCAACGTTACCAAGTGAGCTGTCCAGAACTGTTTGAGCTCAAACGCTTACACTGTTGAAGTCTCCACATGGGTATCGTCTCCCAATGGTGTGCACATGCCGCCTTACCCATCACCATCCTCTCCCCCTACGAAACCAGGATCCGCAAAGAAGAGCCAGAAGACCTGCAGGAAGTCATCGATATCGAACTCTACATCACTGGAGACGTCTTATCCCCGCTCGGCTTGCATTCGAACAGCACCACGACGGGGAACGGCAGTACGCCGGGCCAGCACCCCTCAAATCCTATTTGGCCGGTTAACCTTGGATCCCGCCGCTCAAGTAGCGTCGGTTGGAACTCGTACTACCGCGCAAGGGAAAAAGTCATGCGTCAATTTGGCGTAATTGCCCCAAGTTATGGAAGCTCGCGGAGGAGTATACCGCGTTCGACGGGGAGTTTGGGGCATCTTGGCATTGGAGGGTCGGCCGGGCCCGGTGACCTGGAGGACTTGATTGATATGCTTCGGCTTGGGGATGCGGACCAGGGGAATGAGGATGATGCTGTACCGGGTATCGCTACATGAACGAGTCAAGCTACGAATAGAATCGCAACGCACATGGCTGACACCTCGCTCTTATACTAGAAGAGAAGCGTTATAGCCATTCCTCCGGAGGGGCATGCTGTCACGATTATCCAATACAATAAGGAGAAAGCCTCCAAGATATCTGTACAATAGCACTCGACCCGACTTGCAGCGTGTGCACGTGGGACCGCTTAGGTTACCTTATGTTTGGCCGCCCATTGAGCCGCCTGGTATAGCTGATCGAATCGTCCGCTCTGTTCACAAAATGACCGGAACAAACCACCTTCCTTTTGTATCAGAGTCCACGGCGAATCAAACTCGGCTATTGACCCTTGATCCAACACCATGACTTTATCGAGGTCGATGACCGTGTCGAGCCTATGCGCGATTGTGATCACGCAGGCATCCGCAAACTCGGTCCTGATAGCTTGTTGAATGATCATGTCCGTGGCCATGTCGATACTCGCCGTAGCTTCATCAGCAATCACAAGGTTTGAGCGCCTCAGCATAGCCCGAGCCATAGCGAGGAGCTGTCGTTGTCCTTGGGAGAGAGACAGACCGCCCGCCGAGACTTCAGTGTCTAGTGCGACCTTGGCTTTGCCTGGTCCGCTAGGTGTAGCGATGGTCACGTCGTCTGTCGAAGTCGTATCGGACTCGTCTGCTAGCGCGCTGAGTTGCGCGGTGGAAGCATCTCTGCTGGCAATGTGACTGGCACCAGGCGTCTTTGCGGACACGCCCAATTGCACCTTCTCCAACGCTGCGAGCAGTTCCTGATCGGAATGCTGATTGAAGGGATCCAGATTTTCTCGTACGGTTCCGTTGAAGAGGACAGCATCCTATGACTTCTTGTCAGCATGTGCAGTCAGCGCATGCATCATAGCCGGACCCACCTGAGGAATGTACGTTATTACACGTCTCAGGTCATCCACGCCAATGGTGGTGATGTCGATCCCGTCGAGTATAATTCTGCCCGCACTGGGATCCGTAAAACGCAGCAGGGCTTGGAGCGAAATGTCAGCAAGCAATCACGAGCATCTAGTCGGATACTCACACATGCCCAATGTGCTCTTACCACTTCCCGTACGTCCCAGGAGGCCGATTTTCTCCTTTGCCTTAATCACGAAGGTCAAGTCCTCGAGTACCGCGGGAAGATCCGGGTTGTACTTGATCGTAAGGTTTTCGACACGGAGGAACGACTCGGTTTGAGATGACGGCCAATATGCAGGAGGCCGCTTTGATTCAATGATCGCCGGAGGTTCTTGCTCCAATTCGAGGTATTCTTCCGCTCTCTCGACTGCGTTGAAATCCATTTCTAATTGGCTCCAGAATCTAGACAGCCAATAGCAGCCTGATACAAAGGATTGTGAAGAGGTAATAGCGACTCCGGCAGATCCTGCTGTGATCGCTCCACTAAGGGATAAGCAGGTGACGGCAAAGACCGAGAGGGCTCCGAGAACGTCGAAGCGCAGGAGCAGCCATCGATTGCACATCCAAAGTCTGCCAGACATGGTCAACTCGCGTCCAAGGATGTCAACCTGGTGACTTACTGATAGAAGGCGGCCTGAGAATGGTCAACTTGTTTGTACAATTTGTCCTTGAACGCTTTTTCTGCACTGAACGCCCGGACGGTGATGATGCCGTCAAGAATCTCGCCGAATCCGGAAAAGATGGGTGATCTCGCTGTGGCCTCAATCCGCCTCAAGTCTCTCGAACAGTTCAAGTACCGAATTGACAATGCGTAGAAACCGTATGAAATGACGGCAGCAGGAAGCACAAACCAGGGCAAGATGGCGACGACGAGAATAATGGCACCGAAAAGGGCAGCGACCTGGTACAAGACCTGACGCAGCGATCCGATCAAACTTCCGTCGATAGTCTCGAGATCCTTGGAGAATCGATTGATGATCCTACCACTTGGCGTGACGTCGACGAAGCGGATGGTGGATCGCAAAATGCTATCAAGCATGCGGGTGTGAATAACCTTTGACGCTCGAAGCCCTCCGACCATTCCGACGATCGATTGCAGAAGGCCGAAGCCAAAGCTTGCGACTCCGATAGCTGTGAAGACAGAGAGGTAGAATCCCGCATGGGTGTTTGCATCGGGGAACTTGGGCGAGACCGAAGCGATCGACGTGGTGGTATTGCTGGCGAAGTGACCGTGAAAGACAAATTGCGAAGAATGAGGCTCGGAATGCGAGTCAGTGGGATGTACCCCAAGTGCTGCGGTAGTGAAGAAGACGATGGCGTTGGCACTGTACCGATAGGCCTCGCCCCAAATCTTCAGCCACCATCGTTCGCCTAGACTGAAAACTTGGACAATGGCAAGTAGGATGACCGTGAGGACCCAGGATATGTATGACGAGGCTCCAAGGTAGAGTTTGTAGGTCGACCAGCTCACATTACCGGCAGCGCGCTCTTCGTCCTTGATCAGCTTCCTATGCGGACGTTCTTTTTTGGTTTTGGGGTCCTTGTCAGCCAAGACTTCGACTTCGACAGCTTCGGAGGCATCAACGGGTTCCTCGGCCTCTGCCGTCGCTTCCTCTGTTGCTATCAAGGCTTTGAGCAATCCCTGTTTCCTCAGATCGTCTGGCTCTCCCAAGGCCTCGATGCGGCCATCCAGGATTCGAACAAGATAGTCGGTTCCGGGTAGCAGAAGTTCGACGTGATGAGACACGACAATAACCGTTCGTCCTTTCAACAATGGACCCTTGATACACTTTTCGTAGAGATGACGACCGGTACTGGGAAAGAGTCAGCAGGACCCTCACCGCACGATAGTCGCACTCACTGAGAATCGACTGCCGCAAAGATATCATCGAGCAACAGGTGCTGCGTGTGCGAATAGACAGCTCTTGCTAACGCCAGTCTTGCCTTTTGTCCGCCCGACATGGAAATACCTCTAGCGCCGATCTCAGTCTCATCGCCGTCATCCAGAGCTTCGAGATCGGGTATAAGCGCGCAGGCCTCAAGCACTTGGTCGTATCTCTTTTGCTCAAATGGCTCGCCAAAGAGAATGTTATCCCGGATGGACATTTGTTGTAGCCAGGGAGTCTGCGAGCAGTACGCCAGCGAGTTTCGCAGCCCAGTCTCCGGTACGATCTGGTTCATGTGCTTGGGCAAGAAGACCTTGCCCTTGATGCAGTCCATCTCGCCCAGCAACGCCTGCAGACACGACGACTTGCCGGCACCGGTGGGACCTGAAATGACGGAGAGTTTCCCGTGGGGGAAGGTGAAATCAAGCGGGCCAAGCTCGAAATCTTCAATTGCCACGGAGTCTTCATCCGGACTCGAGCCATTTTCTTGTCCGCTCTTCGCGTTGTCCGATTTCGCGTCCGCCTTGGCCGTTGCGTGCCATTTGAAGACGGCATCCTCGAAACCGATTCGTGTGTCCACGGGATCGGTCGGCAAAGCTGGTTTGGATTTGAGCGACGAGACCCAATCCTCGACTTCTTCTTCCTTTAGGAAGTCATCGATTCGATCGACCGAGACCTTGGTCTGCAACAACAGCACAGCAAAGGCGGCTAGCAACAGGTAAGCACAGGTTCGACGAGCGCGATAGAATACTAACGAATCATGTTGAGCGGCTGACGCAACATCGAGAAGAGGGAAAGGGCCGTGAACGCGATGGAGACAGTAAGCTCCCCCTTGGCTATGAAGATAAAGCTGCCAAGCCATGAGTCGCTGATCATCATGCGATACCATGTCATACTCACCAAGCAAAACTGATCAACGTAATGAAGATTGGTCCGAGCCCGTAGATCGTACTGAATGCCAGACTGTTATAGATGTTCTTGACCCAGAGATTTAGCTCGGCCGTTCGCGCCTCCTGCGCCTTGGCGCGCCACTGGTCGATCCACGCGAAGAACTTGATGGACTTTAGATTGCCAACGAGCTCGTTCATAACGGTGATTCGCTTATCTCTCGCTTTAGATAGGGCTTGGTTGATCTGCAACGCGTCTGTCAGTTATTACCTGAGGACTCGGAAGGAACGACATCACGCTCACCTTGATGTTTCGCTTCATGATGTAACTTTGAGCAGGACTCGCCAGGATAAGCACGACGAACCCGGCGAACGCCGACCATCCGAGGAGATTGTAAAGGAAGAAAGCGGCGACAGGAACTTCGATCAAGGCGCCGATGATAAAGTACATCCCGCTGACGGTCATTTGCACTACGAGTTTGTGTATTAGCAGGCGAATTGTGGAAGGACATATGACATACCTCGACCGGTATCAGAAGCCATGAGTGAGACCACCCGCCCAGTATCCGCGACATTCTTCTCCGGCACCTTTTTCTCCTCCTTTTTCCCCTTCTTGCTCTTCTTGCCCTTTCCAGTCTCCTTCTTATCCTCCCCCTTTTCCTCCGCCTTGTCTCCCAGCCCAACAACACCACTAAAGTCCTTCCTCTTGAGCGCCTTTTCATAAATAATCGCCACCAGCTGATTCTTGACTCTGACGCTGCCTCTCCGTCCATGCCAGAGATGCAAAAGATCCGCCTCGGCCTTGCCAACAGACGCGAGGAGTGCAAGCGCCGCGTAGATGTAGGCCCGCGCTTTCGTCTGGGGGCTTGGTTCGGTGAGAGAATCGAGAATTTTCTTGAGGAGGAACGGCGAGGCGTAGTTGCATAGGACCGAGACAAAGGTCAGGGATGCGTCCATGGCGAGATCGACGGCGTTCAAGGTGATCAGTCGACGAAGGAGAGAAGGCGGTGCGATGGTGTTTCCCTTGGAGTCCTTTCGCGGCTCGGAAATGTCGAGAAGCGATGCAAAAACTTGCTCGGACCGCATCGTCCTGCTCAACTTGGGCACATCGTCGTCCTTCAACGTCTGCTTGTATCCTAGCTGAATTAAGGGATTGACCCATGCAAACGTGATCCAGTCGTACAGCGTCACTCTATCCTCCCTCAGCGCGTCAGAGCCCAAGGAATCCGTGATTTCAGGGTCGACAAGCGGCATCCCAAGAGTCGCAGCGATGAGGACCATGCTTGTCGCGAGCGTGAGTGATTCGAGGGCGAAAAACTCCGGAGAAGCCCATGATGTGGGCCGAAAGGTGACGGTTCGCACGTAGCCAGCCATAACAAGGGAAATGAGCGAGATGACAAAGTGGGCGATGTAGAGCGTGAAGACCATCATGGAGGGTGTTCGACTGGGTTTGCAGATGGGATGAAGGGTGAGGTATGTCTTCATAGGTCCATCAGCACAGGTGTCAGCTGAGAGCCAACATATACTCACCCATGAGAAAACGGTCATCGCCGTCATCCACACCATCCAGGCTTCTCTCCTCCTCTCCCCTTCCGCAAACGTCCAAACACTCATCCCCAATACCGCACTCCACACCGCAGTCATCGCCGCTGCACCGAGCACAAACACACCCAAGCGCCACGCCTCTGTACCCCTATACATCCCCGGCAACGCATCTCTCTTCCGAATCCCCTCACGCACCGACGTCGGCGTGAGCGCTTCCAGTGAATTCGGATCCGTCCATAGTGGACTCAGCGGTTTCACGAGGCGTTTCAGTTGACGCGGACATGGGACGTAGGAGGCAAGGTGGATGGCTATTAGCGATACGGGGATGATGGCGCGAAGAAAGTTGATGGAGCATGGCGTTGTCAGGTCCTACGCTAATCGTCAATATGCGCGTCCATGTTTTTCCGCAGTCGACTCACGAATGCTCCCTCGGGACACGCCTTGAAGTTACCTGAGCGCAAGACCATGGCTGCCGCCTGATACGAGGCCATCCCGGCTACAGACAGAGACTCCATCGTCGCTGGGTCGCTTACGCTACCTCGTCAATCCTGTCATCATGCCATTTCTGAATTCCATCCTCCCGTGGCTCGTAATCGTCTCCTATCGCACGTCGCCGATCAATCACGTGATCGCGTTTCACCTAAATAGAACGTCGGCATGCGGCCACGCGTGGTGCACATGCACAGTCGTCGTGGCTCAGCAGGACGGCTGCAAGGCTGAACAACGTCGCCCCACATGAAGCAAAGAAGAGGAGGGAGGGAGGAGCCGATGGGTTCTGGTCTCGAGGATGCGGCAGGAAAGTGGAAAAATGATACCTTCTATTACGATGTCAGAGTGACTCCAACAACACAAGAGTAAGCCCGTGGCGGATTAGCCTTGCACATGTGTTCAGAACCAAGAGAGCAACCTTATCGTGGACAAGGACACCACTCATAAGTGGCTTGGAAACATATCGACTGCCATATACGAGAGAAATCGTTTGATCGTTGCATCTTGCGTGGGAAACACTTTGCCCGTGTTTCTGCTTACTTGATTATAATATCGAGAGTGTCTTCAACCTTGCCTCGAGCCCTTCAGCACTGCCTCCTGGAGGATCAGGAGCCTCCAAGCCTAGCTGTCGATGAGAGTCGGACTCTCGACTACTGAGAAGGTGTCGACCATTTCGCGCCGAGTGTCTCAAGCCAGTCCCGGTGCTTGGACACCGGGGGAGACAGGCTCTTCCTCTCTTCCTCGCCAACGTTAAGAGCATTGACAACATTGGTCACACAGGCTGTGACTTCTTCCTTAGTTCAACATTCATCGAGCAATTTGAGCCAGCTTGCGTGCCCCCTCTCAAAACGCTCGCCTACTTCTTGCATTCCAGGATCGGAAGCGAGACTTTGAGGCAACCACAGAAGCGTCGTGGCCTTCTCGAGCTCCAGGAGCGCGTCGAAACAAGGCACCTGGAAGAAGTCCGTATGTCTTCCGGCACAAGCGCAGCCAGCTCTTCGTCCGGCAGCTGCAATGAACAATTTCCTTCTGCCGGAGATGTCTGCGCAGAACTTCAGGGGGATAAGACGCCTGATGACAGCGAAGAGATTGTGTCACAAATGGGAGTCTCTCGCCACTATGCTGCTATTTACCAAGCTTCGTCCTGCGAGCTTTTGCCATTGACAACGGCGGCTCCGTAATTTGGTCGAGGCTCAAAGGGTCAAATGTCTGTAAACTTGAGAACTCTAAAGCTAAAGGATGTTGCAGAGCAGGGTCTGAATGGATACCCCAAAACCCGCTCTCAGATGTGCTTGTTTCGGCTATCGAATTCATGCTCCTGCATTTCCCATGTGGTAGGACTGGCTGCTGATGACTTGCGGAGTCCAACATGCTCGATATGAATACTGCAAATGTTCTTGCCTGATGTGGTCCGAATGTTTCGAGATATATGGACATGACCTCGAGAAGGTCCACCGGAACAACTTCGTACTTCTTGTCCCGGGGAGTCTCCGGCTTTGGCGCTTGGACGCCCGTCTTTCCCTTCAACAGATCATTACGAGGTTCTTCACCATCAGGATATTAATCCAAGGCATCTGGGTTTTCCGCATGCGAGTAAACAGGCACTGCTTCATTTCTGTCACGCTGGGACCCGATGGAATCCGAAGTGTTGTCAGCATCGGCGGTCATGATTCATGAATGTTCTTGTCTTGCTATCTACGGCTACGGGCTTGCGTTATATGAAGGAGTCTTCAGGGTGGAAGGCTAAATATGACAACCACAGGATTCTTTGAACAAAAAACCTCGAAAGTAGCAGCCGCGAGCATATTACACATACTTTTCTGGTGGATCGCGGCACATGCTGCAATACTCATATCGGTCAAAAGTGACAAAGAGATGACGAAATGTTCTCTCCTTTCGCGTTTCTCGCACAGCCGAGCGATAGAGTCCCTCTAAATTGCTCTGCAAGGCAATGAAACAAACCTTTGAAGGGACTCGGAAGTCACAGCCCATATCTGCACCTACCGGCATCTCCCTCCGCGGCCATTCGGTCGCAAATAGCTCCATTGCCATTGGGGTTCAGGATGCAGGGGGGCTTCGACTTCACGCCAAGTCTCATGCAAATGAACGTTCCAGCATTTGTGTCCATCTACTGTCAGCACCATCGCTCAAGGCAGAACTATCCCTTGTTACCTGAAGCCATATAAACAGTGTGTCACGCAGTTCGCTGAGCAAGGTTCCCTACGTTTGAAAATGCTTCCGCCTCTCTAAGGCGCTTTGCCGGAGTGGTTAACGGGACAGACTTGAACTCCTCTGATTCAACGACATCTGTTGGGCTCTGCCCGCGCAGGTTCAAATCCTGCAGGCGTCGACTTTGCTTTTGCTCTTTTTTCGATGTGAATAGTGCAGGGTCCACTGGGTGAGAAAAGGTTGTGGTACAAGGAGAGGGTAGGCAGGGCTTCGTTTTTGTGAAGGTGCTGTCCAGTTGCATCGGCAAGGAGACGGGACAGAAGAGCAAGACTTGAAGAACTTTGCTTTATGGGAGGTGTCCCGCCTTTGGGCTTGCGAAGCGGGAAGCGCGGGCATTGTTGATGCTCTCGTATGAAAGGCTTACATTTGAGAGTCTTGACGGCGACTCCCGTTTCTTTCGCCTCATCTCCGAGTCAGCTCTCAAGTCTATGTATCTCGTTCTCATGCCCAGAGTCAACCCAGATAGACTCAATTCTTGTGCATGTAATCAATAACCGGAAAAAATTAGCTGTGCCCAGACGCAAAAGAGGTTTCGCAGCGCATTCCGGCTTTTCTGCGCCAGCCCTAGCTTTCCTGCACCTTGAACCCGTCCAAGTCAAAGGAGACCCGAGCCAAGGGAGGATAGATGGCTGTCTATCAAGGCAAAGAGGGAGTCCCCGAGCAGCGCAACCCTGCTCGCCTGCTTGAATAAGCGGAAACTCGGACGACGGCAGCGGGGCGATTATCCCGAAACTCGATCCCAAGCTAAGCCGCGTCACAGCGCCCCGAGCGAGCGCGGCCAGTGAACAGCGAGTATTTCCCGCTCCTCGTCCCTCCCACGGGCCCCTCCTGCGCCACCGTCTCGTCCCCCACCGCCCACCCATCCATGTCATCGGTCACCAACACGCCCGGACGACGACGACATCCCGAAGAGCAGCCTTTGATTTCCACTCGAAACGCACCCGTCGTTGCGCGCGGACACGTGTATGCGCGGGACCCGTACGCCCTGTCATCAGCATTGGGAGATTCGGGACGTGAGTCCGAGGCGACATTGACGTCGGCAATCGCTCCGGGGACGGGAGGGTATTCATCGAGGCTGAGATCGTACCAGCGGTATCACGACGAGGAGCAGCATCAGCAGCAGCAGCAGCAGCAACAACAACAGGCGTTTCCGACGACGGGCGCGGATTCGGCAGAGTATCGGTCGAGATTGGCTGTCAGGCCCGAGGGATTGAACGGGAGCATAGACAGAGGCTCGGCGAGCACTGTGAGCAATACCTTTTTGCTGATGCTATGATGGCTGACAGCGAATAGCCGACCTCGAGACAGAGCGCAACCGGATTCCCCCTTCGATCCTCCATCAACGACGACCGATTCAGACCGCTAGACTCCATTAGCCATCACGACTTTCAAGGGTACCATTTACCTCCGCCACACCCAGCGTACGCGAACTTCGAGCATAGACCATCAACAGGCACAGGATCCCATCGGGCATTCCCCTCGGCCGTATCATCGCCGCGCTCTCACGTACCCCAACACGCGAGTTACAGTCCGCACCTTCCGCTTCCTTCGCATCTGCCCGCACCGCATCACTTCACGGGACGTCCACTTAGCGCACGAGAACGTCTCGACTCCATCTCGGGCAACCCATCCATTAGCTCCGGCACCGCAGTTTCAACGTGGGACCAACCACGGAACAGCTGGCAGAGCACCGCGTCCATCGGCGGGGGGATAACTTGGCCACGACAAGACGTCGAGGGTAGTTCGACAGCAGGATCAGTCACGAGGAGGGGTACGGGATATCCGGATTCCGGATCGTACGAGTACGAGCACCCAACACACATCAGAAGCGCCGGACTGGCGCCGAGCAGTGTGGGATTTTCCGGTGGGAATTCAAACGAGAGGTGGAGCATCGGCGACGCGTATCGGGCATTCCCTTCAACGGCACTTGCCACACCGAGAGCCGAGGAACGGCTCACACAAGATTACGAAACGAGAGAACGATATCCGACGCCTGAATTGGTGTATTATCCAGACGCGACGAGGACGGCTGCACACGCGTCGGCACAGCAGGAAATTAAGAAGCGAAAACTCAGCGGATCCCCACCGCCTGCGAGCACCGCCGTTCAGGACTGGTCATACCCGACACTCGCACCCGTTTGGGATAAAGACACGGACGTGCATCACTCGCTGTCTCGTCAAGCATCGCCGCTCGGGACCGTTCAGCCGTTTTCGTACACGTACGAACAGGCCGGTCAGGGCTACCACGCGCGGCAAGAAAACGATCAGCGCAGGTTTGCGCGATTGCTAGAAGAGGAGAAGCACGACTTGGAGGCGAGACAACGAAGGCAATTGGAAGGGCCGAGTGAGGAAGCTCCTTACAGGAATAGTTTGCGGAGGATCGCAGACGTGACGAGGGGAGAATATTTGGACAATCGTGAGTTGGGAAGGCAGTGCTGGGGGTCTGTGCTGACGGGGTCGTACAGGTCGATACAGCAACGGAGACAAGGCATACGACAGCATGCCGCTGAAACGATCTGCGGCGCAGGTCTCGTCGACGTCACAAACGACTTTGCCGAGTTCGACCCGCATGACACGGGCAGCAGCCGCCGCCGCCGCACAGGCAGGCAGCCAAGGAAGCGCCGCACCGAGCATTCAGTCGAGCCGGCCCTCGATGTCGAGTTACCGTTACTCAAACGGCGGCATCGTCGGCAGTGCCGGAAACCCAGGCGGATACATGAATGCACCGCCAGCGGTCTCGACCGGTGGACGGACACACGCCCGCGTGTTCCGGGAAGTCGTCGAGGGCAAGGAACAGGACGTGTATGCCGTCGAGGATGATACGCCTGCACCCTTGCCCGGACAGACGGGCGGGCAGCAGAAGCGCAAGGCCAGTTCGAATGCGGCATCGTTGAGGTCGACGGCGACGTATAATGGCGTCGCTGGGAATGGATTGCCGAATGGATATCACCAGGCGCAGGGGACTAGTAAACGGCGGAAACCAGAAGACGGATATGGGTATTATCAGGACTATGAGGATCGCGCGAGCGCAGCGACATCCGTGCGGAATGGCAAGGGAGGGGTAAGTCCGGTTTCTTTCGGCATCGGCTTTGGCTAATTTCCTCGGCAGACCGCCGGATCCACGGCGACACAGTCGACCATCAACACAGGCGTCGGATATACCGCCGACAGGAATTTGCCCATGACGGGAGGATATGGGTCTGGTTATGTGCCCAGCACCAGGAATGACTATTACGCACCATCGAGCACAAAGGCCTACAATTCCCGACCACAAATCCTTCCGCCGAGCCGGCCGACATATCAGCAGCCGCATCATGCCGTACCGACAGACTTGCCAGCGCCGAGACTGGCGCAGGCACAACCACAGCAGATCGCCCAGGCTCCGTCACAGTCGAGCCAGGGAACGGATGCCGGTCCGCCACCGTGCGATGACAAGGATGGACACTATATTGTTACGCCAGGAAGCTTCTTTGGGCCTCAGCAAAAGTGTAAGTCGCTCTCATGTGCTGCATGTCTATTTTTCTTATCCTTTTCCAGTCCGCATCATTCGGCTGCTCGGACAAGGTACTTTCGGTAAAGTCGTCGAGGCGACGGAAAAGAACAAGTCGGGGAACAGGGTTGCCGTCAAGATCATTCGAGCGGTTCCAAAATACAGAGAAGCCGCCGGCATTGAAATCAGGGTACTCCGAACGCTCAGGGATAACGATCCAGAGAACAAGCAGTGAGTGCGCAACGCGACATGTGAAAAAAACTGCTGACCCGATGTACAGTAAATGTATCCACTTGTTGGATACGTTTGATTGGCGGAACCATATTTGTCTCGTCACACCGCTATATGGCCAGAGTGTGTTTGACTTTCTCAAGGAGAACAAGTTTCAGCCGTTTCCGGAAAAGCATATCCAATCGTTTGCGGCGAGCTTGTTGGACAGCCTCAAGTGTACGTTGATGTGGCGGTTGAGCCCTGCTGGAACTAATGATGCGCAGTCTTACATCGGCTCAACCTGATTCACACCGATTTGAAGCCGGAGAATATCCTCTTGGTCTCAAATGCCTATTATCAGACGGGCGAAAGGGTGAGTACTCGTGCGTTATTATGAGACTTCGCTAACGCTCTCTTTAGCGCGCCAATTCGAAATCAAAGCACATTTTGCGGGACACCGAGATTCGGTTGATTGATTTCGGTAGTGCAACGTTCGACAACGAGTTTCATTCGAGCGTTGTCAGTACGCGGCATTATCGAGCGCCGGAAATCATTCTCGGTAAGCGTGATGTGGCCGAGGTCATTCAAAACTAACATTATGCAGGTCTTGGCTGGTCATTCCCTTGTGACCTCTTCTCGATTGGCTGCATACTGGTCGAGTTCTATACCGGCGATGCTTTGTTTCAGACGCATGACAACCTGGAGCACCTCGCTATGATGGAAGTCGTCATGGGCAAGATGCCATTGACGATCGCCAACAGGGCATGGTGAGTTGCCGCGCGTGCCGAAGACGCATTGATGCTGAACGTCTTGCAGCAAAACCAAGGGAGAATTTTTCAAGGGCAACAAGTTGGATTATCCCAATGCGCAAACAACAAAGCACAGCAAAAAATTTGTCAAGGCCATGAAGCCACTGAGCGTGAGTTGCGCTCCAGCCTGCCAAATACCTATTCTGACCCGTGGCATACAGGAAATCATCAAGGTCGATAATCGAATGACAGATGTCACAAACAACTTCCGCATGCAATTCCTCGACCTTGTGACCCGCTTACTCCACTTTGATCCGCAACGGCGCATGTCCGTTTCCACCGCACTCGCGCACAACTTTTTCAGAACACTGGCCCCGCCGCCACCGTCGTTGCCGAAGAATACGATATCCCATGCGCCGTCCAATCTTGGGCAAACATAGTAACGTTGGACAGCAGAGACATGAAAGGACGACCGGCAAGGAAATGACTTTGCCGAAGAGATTGATTAATGAAAAGAATGTCAACATGTAAAGGGAATCGTAGCACCATCACTCGATTTGTATTATATAACACTCATAAGATTCTGCTGCTGTCGCCACCGAGATTTCTCGTCGAGGAGAGGGTTATTTATCCATTGGGACTTCACCTTGGCTTACCGCTTAGCGCGAGGCGGATCTTCCTCAAAAGAGGTTCTACGCTTTCACAGTCCACTTGTTATCTCGACCGCGCTGCGCTCAGCCATGTCTCATATCTCGCGCCCTTTCGCGACGGAATCTGCTTGGACACGATCCCCTCGGAGACAAGGCTGTGCAACCGCGGGGCAAAGAGTCCTTCCAGATAGGTTTTACTTTGACCCGGGAACAAAGAAGTCATCGAGGAAAAGGGCGACGGCGAGGTGACGGGACAAAAGATCTTGCAAAAAACAAATCGACGCCTGCAGGATTTGAACCTGCGCGGGCAGAGCCCAACAGATAACGTTGAATCAGAGGAATTCAAGTCTGTCCCGTTAACCACTCCGGCAAAGCGCCTTGGTAGAAAGACGGCTCGAGTGTAAAAATATATTTGATTAGAGGACAAGCTCTCGATCGCCTTGCGAATTCAAGACATCCATGTATCTCTCTATACCTTGTTTCTTCTCTTTCCGTCCAGTCTACATCCCCTTGGGGTTCCGACCGCACGCAAAAAATGCCGCCACGCCGTCTCGCACCGCCTAAATCGCCCAGCACCTCCTCTACCCCTTCCTCGCCAGACTTGACACCGCCGCCAGACACGCCCACGACTCCGCTCATCGTCAAACGCGCTCGTGCAGATCCCGCGGCGGGAGGAATCGCCGGTGAAAGGTTGCAGGCTTTGTTAGCTTCGGATGAGACGACTAGTGCGGGTGGAGCATTGGGGATGGGAGGTGACAAGGGGGAAAGCAGTAGCGAGTCCTCGGATGAGAGTTCTTCGTCTTCATCTTCGGATGAGGAAGATGACGATATACCGACAACCAAGACGGATCCCGTCAAGGACACGCCATTATTCGACAATGTCCTTGCACCGTCAATATCGGATTCTGGCAAAGCACAGCTTACCATCCGGATCAACGCCTCGCAACCGCTCGTCGTCTCTCTTCCTCTGCGCACAAGCACCTCACCTGCACTCTCCGATCCCCCAATATACACCTATCCGCCATCTTGCATTCCGCTCAAATATCTCCCCGAACGCACCCAGCAGATCAAGCTGGCGCGATTCTTACCGTGCCGCACAGAAGGATGCGACTGTCCAGGGTTGAAACCCCCGGGATGGCGTTTAGAAACGGACACAACGTCAATAGCGGGAACGGACGAGGATGTGGAAGGAAGCGCCGGTAAGATCATCCTCTGGGCACCGCCGACTAGCGAAGACCTCGAAGTTTTCAACCGGGAAGCGCTCAATCCCCTCGCCGTTCCCACCACCACGGAACGCCTTTGGGACACGTGCGGCGGTTGTGGATGTGGGTGGGATGACGCAGCAAGCGAGGACGATGCGATGAAAGAGTCAGGACATACGGTTCTACGTGAGGAGGGCGGTGTCGATGGGGATGAAATGCAACGGAGACGGAGAGTGGCGCATCGCGCCGAGGAGATGCTCGAGGTGTGTCCTGGTTCTTCAAACACATATTTGTGTGGAAAAAAAAGGGGGTGAACCCTTGTCCAAGTGCTGATTCGCCGCTTTCCAATGCCTCGTCAGGATGTCGGTAGATTGCTAGACTTTTCATACATGAATCCTGAAATCAGAGGAACATTACTGTATGTCTCGCCCAATCATCTCCTGTTTGAAACTCTGATTGACGGGATCATTTGCAGACAACTAGAGCCGTTCGAGAAGCGCGCATCTATGGGCGGTGCAACGGCAGGCAAGGGTGTGCCGACGACGGGCAAGAGCCTCAAGCGGACCCACGACGACCGGGAGGCCTCAGAAGGAGTCGATGGCGACGGTGACGCCGAAGCCGATGGGGATGGCGAGGGCAATATGGACACCGGAAAAGCCGATGGAGAGGAAGAAGACGAGGATGAAGAGGACGAGGATGAGGAAGCCACGGCCAAGCGTCTTCGGACGAGTAAGACGGGTAAACGTGGTCCTGCCGGACGAGTACCGTTGAAGACCAAGGCCGATGCCGCGGGCGCCAAGACAGCGGGCAAGCAAGCGGCCGCGACGGCGCGTGAACCGGTATCGATCGTGCGCAAAGCGGACGGAGACGCGATTGTCGATGATCTTGGAAATGTACTGGACAAGCTGCCCCCGACAGAGGATGCCGAAGACGAGGGCGATGCGGAGCCAATGGATGTGGATGGGACGGAGGAGCCGCAGAGTCCCGAGTTGAAGGTCGATGATGCGGGGCCGCTGGAAGGGACGGATGACGGCAAGCTGGTGGATGACTTGACGCATGGCGTTACGATTGATATGGATGACGCCGAGCGGCTCGTCGACAGTCTTGGTGCGGATGGATTGGACGCTGTTGATGACTGGGCAGATATCGAGTTTGTTAGTGGGCCCCTTGACACGCTTCGAAATTCCCCTCTCACATAACCAAACAGGAAAAACTGCCGCCCAAGCCCGCGCAAGTCGAATACGAAAAGGGCTACATCAAGTTGCCCGTCGTTTCGTCGTCCGAGCCCTCGCCTGCAAGCTCCATCGTTTTGATCGGACTCAAGAACCTCTTCCAGCGACAATTGCCCAAGATGCCGCGCGAATACATTACGCGGCTCGTACTCGACGATAAGCATTATTCAATGGCGATTGTCAAACGTGGATGGCGCGTAGTCGGAGGGATCTGTTATCGACCGTTTGAGAGTAGAAATTTTGCAGAAATCGTCTTCTGTGCTGTTGAAAGCACGGAGCAGATCCGAGTGAGTCCAATCTGATGGCGCCTGCGGGCAATCGTTCATGATGTGGTGTTGCAGGGGTACGGATCATTCATGATGAATCAGGTCAAGGATTATGTCCGAAAAGCACATCCGACAATTACACATTTCCTCACGTATGCGGACAATTATGCTATTGGGTATTTTAAGAAGCAGGTACGTCCCACCTCGCCG
This sequence comes from Naganishia liquefaciens, assembly GCA_013423385.1. Classification (NCBI taxonomy): domain Eukaryota; kingdom Fungi; phylum Basidiomycota; class Tremellomycetes; order Filobasidiales; family Filobasidiaceae; genus Naganishia; species Naganishia liquefaciens. The sequence goes on along the minus strand of BLZA01000032.1, from coordinate 683,842 downwards.
TTCCCGCGCACGCGCTGAACCCTTTACAGGGCTTTAGCAAGGAAATTACTTTCCCACGGGAGAGATGGGTTGGATACATCAAAGATTACGACTCTGCCAACCTGATGATGGTAGGTCGTCTGTCCTCACCGTCAGAACGTCTTTAACGCCGCGTACAGTGCAAGATGATTCCCCGAGTCAAATACGCAGACGTCCATCAGATGCTGGCAGACCAGAAGGCGGCAAGTGTCAAATGCTAAATGCTCGGGATTCATGCTGACGGATCATCCAGGCTGTCCTGGCAAAGATACAGACGATATCCCAATCGCACGTCGTACGTCCGGGCCTCGCCTTGTTCAAGAATAGGAGACCCGGCGAGGTCATCACTTTGGCAAAGGAGGATATTCCAGGGCTAGGTGCGTAGTCTTGCTCTCGAGAAGGGGTCATCGCTCATTTACCTCCTAGTTGAGAGCGGATGGGACGCGCAGATGGATGAACTGTAGGTTACTTACCCGCTCGTACGAGGAGACGTTAATGTCTTTTCAGTCTGCGGACATCCATACGTCCACCTCAATACGTTCTCTTCCAGCAGATTTTGAACGATTTGGTAGACGATGCCAATGCTTGGCCATTCGTCAAACCCGTCGATCGCACGGTGGTAAAGGATTACTACGACGTGATCGCAGTACCTATGGGTGAGTCTGACAGCCACCACATGCTCGCCAACGCTGATCCACCGCAGACCTGCAAACGATGGAACTCAAGCTCGAATCGAACCACTACAAGGACCTCGAAGAATTCACCCGCGATGTCAAGCTAATCGTCGCCAACTGCAAACAGTATAATGGTCATTCGAACGATAATTCGTATACTAAGGCCGCGAACGCGCTAGAAAAGGCTTTCAATAAGATCCTAGCGAAACGAACGGCTCAGGCGACGGGTGTCGTCCTGGACAAGAAGGATAAAAAGGACAAGAAATAGTTGCTCACATTTTCAAGTTGTATCGACATTCTCATGCCACAGTTACGGCTCTCTCTGTACGGTGGATACATTGGCGATCTATCAAAACGGATCCGATGGTATCCCAGTACATTTGTTCATACAACTGCTGGTTTTGTTGGCTGATATACAAATCCAGTTTTCTGATCCAAGCATTAAAAGTACGGCATGAACTGCTCCGGCTGCTGCGCCAAGAGCTGGGTGTTAGTCGCCTGTGCGATCAACGTTGTGACAACCGCCGTAATAGGTGTCAAGTCATTCTGCATGAGGCGTTAGTGGTCAACCCTTGTGAACAGCCCGGCCACTCACCTTCTCCATTCCATCTCCTGTGAAGCCTAATTCGGCAGTCCTCCTGACCCAGCCTTCGACATTTGCGTATACAGACAGCGGGTGATCGCTCTGACGATTGTGCATCGTGAACCAAAGTGACACCTGATAGACGTGTATTCAGCGAATGGCATTTCGATAGCAAACAAGGCGACCACTCACTTCGTCTCGCAAGAACAAAGTAAGACAGCTCTCAAGATCAAACTCAGGCATGGACAAGCTTCGGGCCATCGCGATCACGCTCGAGGTCAAGATGCCTTCGATGCCCGTGGGTGTGATGAAATGCTGCATGTTGGGAGTCAATCTGAAAGGCACCTTTTCGTTGCAACGGTGAATAGGGGCAGCAGCGTCGAATGCTGTGCAGGAATCGTTAGCGTTGTTTCCGATTGCTGAGGCAATTGTCGACTCACAAGGTAAGACCTCGCTCATATACATCAGACCCGTCTTCAGGCTGAGATGGAAACGGCCGGGAGTTCGGTTGCTCAAGCATGCCACGTGCGACAAGAACATGTTGGCTGCCGTTTGGAGGGCGAAATGCTTTCGCATAAGCCACAGCGAGGAAGCATCGCTCAGAGTTCGGATCATATACTGCGGTGGGTGTAAACGTGTGTCCGGATGACCCTTCGGAAGGTGACATGCTTACATTCGTCAAGACCGTTTCGGGCACGAACTTCTCCGCAATCTCTTCTACGAGCTCCATTCGGGCGACCTTGTATTCTGTGGTCTCCTGATCTGCCTTGGGATCCTGTGATGCGAATGAATCAGCTCCAGCTTGAAGTCGAACGCAAAAACGTACCTGAGTCGGGTAGTAGATCTTGCGGAACTGATCGATAAAGTGGAGCATTGGAACATCTCTCAGCATGTTGTGACGCTTGCAGTGATCGTCAAAGATGTCCTGTAACGTGAGATAGCTCGAATCGTTGACCACGAGCCTCAAGCTTGGAGTGAGTGGGACCGCCGCAGGAAGGTGAATTGTCAGGTTTCGTTTGCGGCTCTCTTTACGACGGCTCAGGACACTGGGATGAAACGTCAGCGGATTATTTCATAACTCAAGGTATACGCACCTATTCATGATACGGAACAACTGTGCCAACCGTTCCTCTCGCCTGCAATGTCTCCCTGACGGTGACTGAATAGCAAAAGTATGATTGGATCCGTTATGGCCGACAATTGTGATGCGGCGGAAACAGAAACCAAAGCCCCGCGCGAGTTCAAGGACAGACGAGAAGCGTCCGATCTTGACAAAGTCGTCATTGCGGTCAACATGCTATAGCAAAGGCGGTTAGGTTCTGAAGCGGAAGCGGAAGCGCGGGGAGGGGGGGGGGGAAACTTACCTCGATATACTGCCCGGGAATCTCGACCTCGTCGAACTTTGTGTGATGGAAATCCGAGAGCAAACATTCCCCGATATCCAAAGCTTCTTTCCGTGGGCGGTTGTCCAGACCTTGCTCATATCGGTCGTGCAGTCGCTGCATGCGCCTGATGTATTCGCGGAAAGTTATCTGATGTGCCAAAAAGTTCTCGTGCATGATTTGTTGCAACTGGGAGACGGATTAGTCGGGTTCCAATACTGAGGCACGGTCGGCATACCTTAAGATCGTGCCTTATATTGACCAGAGACAAGTGAATCTTTTCCCTGATTTGTCTGGGCAAAGGTTCATCGTCGTTAGGCACCCGGGTCTTTTGCGCCCATTGCTAAAACTATACGTCAGCCTCTGCTGGAGACGAGATTTACGGGACTCACGCTTAACGCGTCTGTCAAAAGCGCAGACAGGAAGCGATAGACATCTTCCTCGGGCGGGGCGCGCGACCTAACGTTGATGTGATCGACCATCTTCTCCATCGATAATGCCAATAACGGGAACGCCGTCTTCAGAATATTGAGGGTGTCGTCGACGTATTCTTGCGGCTGCCTGGGTAGCTGGAAATTGGGCGGCGGTTTGGGCTGAGCGGAAGCAGGCTGTTCAGAGCCCTTCTCATCTCCAGCGACTGCTGCGGGTGGCTGCTCGGCTGGAGTCTGGTTCTGTCCTGTTGTAGCTGAGCCTGGGGCAGCGTCTTGACCCGCAAGCGGTTCGACTTCGGATGTTACCTGTGTGCCCGGACCGCGCGAGGTTTCCTCTGGCTGTTGCGTGGCAGCAGGAGTTTCCGATTTGGCCTCGACTGGTTCGCTCTTCACTGTGGCGGCTTCCGGAACCGCTTCCGCAGCGGGCTGCGGGTCTGCCATGACCTGATCCTCTTCAGTTGCCTTGCTTGCCTCGGCCGGTGGATTCGCTGCTTGTTCTTGGACAGCCTTTTGTCGTTTGATGCGTTCAATCTCCTGAGCACGCTTGGCCTGTGCCTGCGCCATCTGCCTTTGATTGAGGAGGAAATCCTCCTTGTGAGTGCGCAATTGATAGAACAAGGCCTATGGAGACTGTGATCAGCGATGCTTAAACATCAGCGCAGTTCAACCCGGATATCATACCTGGGGGAAGGATTTGGCAATCTTGACCAAGACATTTCTGGCTTGTCTGGCTTCGCGATGGCTGAGTGACAGCAAGAGTTGCGGTATCAGAGTGATCCAATACCAAATGGCATGGTCCCCGCGATACATCTCGAAGGATCGAGATATCGCATGACTGGCATCGTCAAGGCCCAGCAACCACAACACTCGAATGAGCAACTTTCTCGCCTTGGCGGACTTGTATTGACCCGCGGCTTGCATGTAGCATGAGACAGCGTTCGCCGCATGGGTCATTCGGGTATGCTGATACGACTGCGCCCATTCGTGGTCCGGCATGCGCATCTTGCCAGGCTCGGGTTCAGGTTGCTCGGGAGCACGGATCGGCTTTTCGCGGAATAACCGATCGTTGTACTTGCCCCATTCCGCCCACGCTTTCGGCAAATTCAAATCCATCTGAACAGCTTGAGCGAATGCGAGGTTTGCATCCTCAGTGTTTCCAAGCTTGGCAAGGAACATGCCCTTGAGCGTAAGGAATTCGGCTTTCTGGGGTGGTGCGAAATACATCAAATTGGTGGTACTGATGCTGTCCAAACCTTCGGCAAACTTGTCAGGTCTCTGGTAGAAGCACATGGCTTGTTCCCGCAGCTTGAGGAAAGCCTCCGAAATCTCGATGTTGGGCAAAGCGTAGATCTTGCTGAGTGCAGTAGTGCAGACTTCCGATAGCTGATGTTTTCGTGCAACGTGACCAAATCGGTTGATCATCCAGGCGGTCTCATGATAGCCTCGGAATCCGTAAGTTGCAGTTTCTCCAGAAGGAATTAGAGGCACATAGACCTTGGTGACTGCCGAGAAGACATGTTGTCGCCATGCAAGCAAATCGCTCCAAACGCTGATATCGTCCCAGAAATTGGGGAGACGCTCTCTCCATGTTTGGAAGATGGGTTTCAAGTCCTGCGTGACTCGAGTTTCGAGATTCTGTTGATTTGTAAGTGTCAGGCTCTCGAAGACGCCTGCCGCTTCCTGTAACTCGACAAATTGCTGGAACAGCTGCAGAAGCGGAGCATGAGCCGATGACAATTGAGACGGCAGAGAGACCCATTTCCTGATGGTGAGTTGTACCGCTTCATCCAATACGCGAAGGAAATCAGCTGGTTTTTCCTGGCCGGTGTGAGCTTTGATGAGGGCTGTGTATGCCTCGAAAACCTTGCGACGCGGCGTTGCGATGTCGGATACCGCATCAAGAGTGCGTTCGATCATCTCACGGTCGGTTGAACCCCAGTCGGACAGACGCCATGCGCATTCCAACAGCAGATCATGGTTGCCTTCATGTCGCGCGAGATCAGTAAGGATGTCCCACTGTTGCAATTTCGTCGCTGCCAGAATCCAGTGATCTTGCCACAGGGCGCATTCGTTTTCGGTGTAAGGGATGACGCCAGCCTTGACTCGACCTTGGGCAAGCTCGTACATCTCCTGCGCCCTAGGCCAGAGCCCATTCTGCTCGAGAGCTATGGCGGCGTTCGTTTCTTCGTGAAGACATCGCCTTCGCCACAAGCCGTAGAAGAGGTCCTCCTCGCCCAACTCGGCATACAGCTCGGTTAGAGCGTCTGCACAAGCATCTCGCAGTTCATCGGTCTCGACAAGTTCCATATCGCGCCCGACTATCTCGAGAGCGATATGCCATGCGTTGTACGTCTTGCCGAGATACTTGACCACGAATGGCGGAAGCAAGAAGTTGTGACCACAGGCGAGAACACCTCCGAGGAGGGTCTGCACAACGTTGGGTTTCTGCTCCAACTGCTCCATGTGATATTCCTTGGTGAGCAAGCCGAGTGTCCATCGCTGTGCATTGATTTGCTGCGGGCGAGGCAGTGTGATCCAGCACTCGCGGAAGAATTTGTGCCAGATAGCATCCGCAGCCGCGTGATCCAGGTGCAGCAGTCGACGCAATGATGATAGCAGCACCTTGTTGTCGAGTTGGAAAGTCACTTCATCGGTCTCTTCTTTCTTGGCATCGATCTCCATGATACCTGATACGGGCTGATTGGCCTGAATACACCCGATGAGCAGGTCCGTAGCGAGCGCCATCCAGTAGGTGCCCTTGACGTGCTCCCAATTCTGGCCAACCAAGATGTATCGCAAGCGGCCGGAGATGTCGTATGGCAAAGATTGTTCCAACATGTCAATGAAACGATGTCGCAGCTTTGGATCGGAACACCGCGTTCCCAATAGGAATGGTCCTTCGAGACGATTAGTGAGATCGGATCTGTCCAGGCTGTCATCTTCAAAGATGTCGAGAAGCAGCCCGAGATAATCGTTGTAAAGCTTCGATACTTCGTCACCACGAGTTTCCCATGTCGTGAGTTTCTGCAAAAGACCCGCCTTTTCTCTGGAGCTGGGCACACTGTCCTTGTGCTCCAGAATCCATTCTCGCAACATGTCCAGAATGTACCGACATAGCTGTGCACTCCCTGAGTTTTCGATAAGATGACTGATGGCTGATAGATAGTTTCTTCGCTGGTCTTTCAGTTCGGCGAGGCGTGGCTTGCAAAGTCCCAGGATCGACAACACCGATCGGAGTGCGTTCTCGTATGCCGGTGTATTGATTGAGTTGCTTGTGCACTCTCGAGCCAGACGGGTGATCAATTTGGTGATTGACACATTCATCAGCTCTAACTTGTCGGGGCGAGCCTTGACGTAACATTGCAAGACGAACAGCGGTCCTTGCAGCCTGTCTCGCGCCCCAAGTGGCTTGTCGGCTTTGTTTAGGGTACCGACAATGTTTTCTGCCCATTGTTGGAAAGTGCTGATCTCAGGCGAGGGTGCTGCGTCATCGTCCACTTGGGGGAGACACTCGAACATCTTCTCGAGAATCGGGCGAAGGATATCGTGTAGCGGAACGTAGTCGCTCAACACCGCCGATTCAAGCAACTTGCTAAGGGAAGCGAGATGTCCGGTAATCCATGCTTGATCTTTTCCGGAACAGACAATCGAGATGACCTCTGCCGAATTGGACACGATCACATAATTGGCATCCGTGACCTCCTGCAACACGAGATCAGTTAAGAGATACGTTTGGCTATGCAGTTACTCACGGAAAGCATGGTGCGCTGGAAAAATGTCAACTTGGCAGTGACTCCGGGAAGCCCATCGGGCCCCAGGATCTCTCGCAGCAAAGTCAGCGCCCGGGCCGTAAGGCCACCCCTGCTGATGGGTTCTTGTGACGTTGAGACGAGTCTAACCAGATAGCTGGTGATCAACTCGCGTACATGTATGGGCAGTGACCATCCGCCGGCAACTGGCGTGGGACCTGGCGATGTATTGGCAGTGCCGGCTGAATCGACTCGCTGCTTTTTCGCTCCTGCAGTTGAATCCGGTGCTGGACGCTTCTTGCTGTCTTCATTGTTCTTGATTTGCGCGCTTGCAGGAACGCCGGTCAACCGTCTGCGCTCCCATCTGAAAATCAACTCGACGATGTCAATGGTTAATTTCTTCATATCCGCCGTTGCGGCGGGAACGAAACCAAGTTTCGTCAAGGAGTTCGCCATCATGGCGACAAAAAGATCCCGACTATTGTAGAAAAGGTCAGGATTGCTGACCAGGAGCTCGCAAACAGTGACGAGTTGCGGTGTCGTCCCTCCTTCTTCGACCAAGAAGCGTTTAGTTGCCATTGCCCAGTGCGCGTGGCCAGTAGGTGGCGCAGGATCTCTCTTGGGCAGGCTTCTTGCGAGTACGTCTGTCGCCTGTCTGTATATGGACCGTGCTTCACTCTCCTTGACCCGGAGAAGGCCGTTCCAGGTCTTTCTCACCAGGTTCTCTGGAGATTCATAGACCGTGAAGAATCTTCCGGCAAGAAGGTAAGCCATGGATTTTACAGTCGGATCCGTTGAACCCATGCATCCCCATGCGACCTTGATGATATCCTTGCGCACTGTTCCGACGATGTTCGAGGCGAACTCGACGAGGATTGAAGTCATGTGAACTATCTCGATGGTCAAGCTGTCATTTGTGGGCTCCTTGCGTTGTTGCCGCTGAAGGAACGGAACCCAGATGTTTGCCGACATGGATGATGCCGTTTGCGGGCGAATAATCGCGACATCCTCTGGTTTGTCGACCTTGGCTGGAGGTTTGCTATCCTCGGCCATCGGGCTGGGGGCAAGCCGAGCGTAATGAATCCAAAGCATGGGATTCACAACGTAACGGAAGGTGTTGATCTTGCACGAAAGACTCTGTGCCGGGCTGCCGTAAATGCTGAGAGCGTGACTGAAGATATCGCGCTTCAGATCGATATCTGTGCAAGTCGTCACCTTGCTGTAGATGAAGTTGGAGATCTCGGCCTTGTCCAATACCGAATAGATGTCGAAAGCCTCGACCAACTGGGAGAGAAGATCGACCGTCAAACGCTTATCCACGTACATGCTGCTGTCGAGATAGCGCATAAACATGCCGATGACGAGCCCCGGTAGACGATCGTATATCTGAGAAGGATTGCTCTGTTGTGTGATGTGTGCTCGTCGCACGAGTTGCCGCCACATGTGAACGAGTTTCAGCAAAGTAGGGCGCTGCTCTTCAAGCCATTTTTCGGACGTCTGAGATAGCTCGTTGACAAGTTGCACTGCGTGCAAAACGTCATCGTCAATATCTGTCGATATGTCTTTTCCCAGACAATCGGCATTCAAACGGTCGATTTGCTTCGAAAACTCTTCGACGAATCGAGGGGCTTTGCCGCTGCGAATGACACACAGGTAGGTGCGAACAATCTCGGCGTTCCCAATGCTGTCCATCAAGAATGTTACGGCGTCGACCGGGTATTTGTTAAAGTAGAGCGCCAGATTGGTTGTAAAAGGACCAGGCTGAGACTGATGCAACTTGTTTTCCGCGTCCGCCACAAGCACTGTTAGATCCTTGAGGAACGTGTTGGCAGACGAAGGCAACAAGCGGAATACGTTGACCAGGCGGACCATACGTGCAATGTCGACATTGTCCTCGTACGGTTTCACGGCAGCGTTGGCTAGCATGTTCGGATCGGCTAGGCTTCGGAAATGATCCAGTAACTTGACACCAATCTCGACCTTGAAGTAGTTGGTCAACAGTTCAAGGAATCGTGCCAAACCCTCCAGGCCGGACACACTGAGTCGACGTGCATCTGCAAGATTGACTAGGATCGGGCGAAGCCCGGTTTGGAGAATGTCCTTGGGGAGTTTTGTTTGGATGGCCAGAACGCTCTTCAAGCCTTGATGCGCGACTTCTACGATCTCGGGCGAGGGAGAGTACATGAACTTGAAGTAAACGGAAATGATCCTGTGCCCGATGTCAGAGATGTCTGATGTTTCCATAGCAAACCACTCACTTGGATCGCAGTTGACCGTTTTGCCCCGTGAACAACTGTGTCGACTCCATACCAGCGCACAACAACCTCAGACAGGCCACTCTCAGATTTCGAAGTGAAATCTCCAAGCCGTGATGGGTGATGCGGCCGATGAGACTCGCATCATCGGCATCGGCAAGCGCAATAGTCTCGTGGAAGAGCCGAAGCAGTTCGTCGTTTTCCGCCGGAACGATCGGCTTGATGGAAAGCAAGTAGGTAATTGCGTCGATATTTCCAATTTGCATGCCAAAGGGCAACGCTCGGAGCGGTTTGTTGAAGATGGGGCCTGATGTCTCGTTCAACAAGCGCTCCTTGGCAGGGGCTTCGATAAGGTCGTGAATCGACACCTGCCTGAGATCGGCCAAGATCTGGATGCACTCCTTGGTTGTCTCTCTGACGATAGACTGCTGGCTGGGCAGCTCGTGAACGAGCAAGTCGACCAGCTTGCGGAACCTAGCTTCAGCTCTTGCATCCGTCTTTTCGGCATCAACAGGACCGTTGCCCATTTTGATCACTGTCTTGAGCAATTCCACGACCTCCGGCAGTGTTCGAGGTGTATCCTTTGGCACATCACGCAACACGAAGAATAGCGCACGCACATATTCGAGTTGTCGATCCGGGATCCATTTCGCCTGTAGAGCTTCTTGATCGGCAAGTACCTGTAAACCGAGGCAGCCCGCCAATTTTCTCGACCAGCCTTCTTCGTAACACAGAGTAGCAAGTCGCGAGAAGAGCGCCATGAGGATTGGAAGACCTGCTTCTTTGGCGGGGATCCCTAACTCGTCTGTAATCTTGTCCTTAAGACCAATAAAGTCCTCGACGATATATGTAAGCAATTCCTTGGTCTTGATGCGATCATAGACCACGCCGTCGGCTACACCCTGCACCAGACCAGTGACGATAGAGGACGAGAGCAGCGAAATGCGCTTGGAATGCGGACTCTTCTTCCGGCGATGCTTGATGTCCATTGCAAAAACTTCGTTGGCTAGTTTTCGAATGTGTGCGACGACATCCTCCCGATGCTCAGGTATTTGACATGCCTCGAGCAGGCCTTTAATGGCGTTGACAAATACTGGCTCCTGATCCACTGCGTAGTAGGCCTGCAACAAGGTCAGTGTGGATCTCCCGAGCGAGTAAGGATACGTACTTCAGTCATGAAGAGCAGACTACATTGTTTCAACATGTCCACTGCAGGAGTTCGATTCGCTTCAGACGGGTTCCGCAGTTGTCCAATGGCGATGTTGATCCACCTGCTGATCTCGAATTCGCGCTCTGTACCGTCGACCTGGAGCTTGGCGTAGATCTCCTCCCCACTCGGCTGATACTCTAAGAGATAAGGCATCTGTTGGAATCGTCGGTTCCTGCCTCCCAATTTTCCGAGGATCTTCACGGCCGCATGTGAATGAAGGTGATCGAAGGGAACTGGCTTTAAGAGGTTGTAGAGGGCATTCATGAGATCACGCAAGACGGGTGCCATAGTCGGATCCAGGAATTCAGCTGTCAGGTTGTCGATGCACAGCTCGAGCGTGCGAAGACCCTGGTTGACGAGATCTGAGCCGGCATTGAGAGCATATACCAGAGGCTTCATGAGGTAGCCGAGATGCGGCAGCAAGTTTGTGAGTCTGACTGGCACTGTCAAGCATAACTCTACAAACAAGTCACGCTTGGATGGTTCGGAGTGCGTCAAGAGATGATTGAGTGTCTCGAGCATTTCTTCCAATATAGGCAAGACTTCCTTGTAGAGCGCTTCGAAGCGGCCTCCGCCAATAGATCTGGCAAAATTCAGCAATTGGACAAGTTTGTGTGGAGAAACTTACCTAAACAATGCCCTGAGAATTTGGTAGTACGGCGCGGAATCCTCGGCCTTGGCAGCATAGTTGAAACAATTGATAATGAGCTTGGCCAAGTGCGGCACGAGGACCTGCTCGTTGACGTCGATGTACGAATTGACAGCCATAAATGCGCATTTGAAGAGCCGCAGCGAGAGCGACGCTTCTGCTTTTGTTTGCGACCCGACTTTTTCTAGGTTCTCCATGAGGTGTTTCAGCAGAATTGCCACGGTCTGATGCGAAACTTCGACATTGGAAAGCATGCTCTGGAGCAGCGTGACCGTGTGCGGGTAGTCGAGTACTTGTTGGCAGTAGAATTCGAGCGAATATGTCCAGACCTCGGTGAAAGTGTGAGAATCGTACGCCAAAAGGATACCGCTCAGTAATTCCAGTGCATCCTTTTCCTCCCGTGCATCCCGACTTCCTTCGTAGATACGAAGAGACAGTACACCGTACCGGAAGAGATCGTGCAGCACCTCGCCGTTCGCAACTTGCGCCTTGAAATTGCGCAAATTGTTGAACAAAGACCGGATGGTTGTAAAAATCGACCGCAACAAGACTTTGGCATCTCGAAGAAAGACTTCGAGGTTGTCGTTGGCGTAGGCGACGGTCACAATCGGCGTTATTCTTTCGATACTCCTCCAGTCCAGCTCGTCATATCCCGTTCTTCCTGACTGATCTTCGACGCCCTGTCCCGTCGCCTTTTCCTGCGCCGCCGCTTCTTTCATCCTGTCAAAAGCGCGGTAGATACCCTTGAGCTTTTCCACCGAGGTCAACATTAGCCCATTGAGCAGCTTGACTGCGTCGGCGGCTTCGGATTTGCTGCACACGCTGTCAAGGCACGTATGGATAAGCTTTCCGCACATGGTCTGGATCGTGAGCGGGAACGTCGGATCGTGGCTGATGGATGCATAGACCGAGATGACCCGGGCGAGCTGTTGTTGGGAGAGCTCGTTGCGTACTTGATGAATCAGATCCGCCAATGTGCTATACGCCAAGGGCCGAAGGGATTCCTTGCTTGTCACTCCTGCACCCACCAGGACTCTTTCGTTCAACAGCAGATCAATGAAAGGCACAAAGGCCGTGCGGAACTCTGACGACAGCATGTGACGTGTGGCAATGAGCAATTCCTTTCGAGTCGCAACGTCTTCGGGCGGACAATCCCTCAGCAATCGAACGCATGCCTCTGGGAAAATATCGAGGTACTGGCGAATGATATTGCCGGATCCACGGGACACGTAAGCCAGGAACGCCATGGTCTTGACTTGCGCCTTGATGACTTCCGTGTACATCTCGCGGTTCTTAATTCCCTCGGCGACACCGGTAAATATGATGCCCTTTTCCTTGGCTGCAGCGTACGCCTGTCGCTGTGGTTCCGGCTGAATGGCAATAGACTCCATGACGAGCGGATAAAAGTCTTTCATGGCGTTTTCCATGACAGTTTTGAAACTCTGGAAGATTAAGACGACGGCGATGGGGCATTCCGTCAAAACTTTGGGCGAGTGGAGTGCATGAGGCAAGAGCTGCGCCTGAGGTGGTGTCGAGGGCTTTGCAGCAGTAGTTGCTGGCGTCGCTGGTTGACCTTGGGTTGAAGCTTGAGGCTGATTTTGGATCGGTTGCTGAGGCGGCGTCGGCTCAACACCTTGCATAGCCTCGCCTGACTTGGCCTCCTCTGCGGCGGTAGGCGATCCCGCGTTCTTTCCAAACTCCTTTTCCACCACGCTCTTGGTATTAGCATACATTTGCTTGACCAGATCCAAGAATGGCTGGACGTATTGTTCAGTCTGTTCCTTGTGGCTTCGAAATCCGTCAATGATGATCTTGATGCAGAGCAAGGCGTTCTCTTCATTTTCCACCTTGAGCAGGTGTAGCGCAGTCGACATAAGCGTTCCCTCGTGCGATTTGAGCGCGTCATTTCGCGGCAACCGTTGCAAGATTGCCAAACATGTTGACCGGAATTTCTAAGCAAAATATGAGCGAGATTTATATGCACTGACAGTTTACCTACCTGTTCTTCGCTGTCCTTGACAAATGTCACACCGGGCGAGCCGTCCTTCAAGAGACTTGTGATGGCAGGTACCATGACGCCGAAATAGGTTACATAGGCGTTGGCATCGCGATTGTGGTCGGCGCTGTCTCGCAACTCGGCGGCTAGGGAAAGATCAGCGCAAGTCCTTCGTAGGCTTCGTATGCTCACCAAAATGTATTCTTCTAGACAAGTCTGCATCCACGTTAGCCACTATCGACGACCACTTATAGGCAGTACTTACCGATACCCGTATCCCTCAGCCTGCTAGCCCAAGCCTCACATTCTCCCTGTGTCGTGGGAGTGGCAAGTCCTCCTCCAACTGCGAAGCCTCCGCCCATACTAGGCGTCACCTGCCCCGACTGCGGCCGTACGGCAATCGAACCAGGAGGCCGACGCATCGGCGGCTGAGGACCTTGATTCTGTCCCTGTGCACCCGTCGTGCCAGGCCCACCGCTCGCATTGCTCCCAACCGAGCTCCTCGGTGTGCCCGGAGCACTATTCGGTGCGCTTCCCGGTGCGGACGACGCCGCACTGCCGGGAACAGATGCTTGACCAGGCCGAATGCCGGGTGGTCGGACACCACCTTGTTGCGCGGTGTTAACTTGTAATGGCCGTCCGCCTGAACCGTTTGGACCCTGCAGCGGTCCCGGACGTGCTTGCTGCATTTGTGGCCGAGGCGCGCCATTGGGCGGACGACCTTGCGCGTGCGGCTGCACAGGTCTCGCCATTCCCGGTCGCAAGGGCATTGTCCCTCCTGGACGAGGCGTAGCTCCTGGAGCTGGCGGACGCGCTTGAGCCATCGGTCGTGGTTGCGGCGGTCGTGGGTTCGAACCGAGAGGTCGCGCGGGTGCGCCGGCCGATGCCGCCTGCGGTCGAACGGGTCGAATTCCTGGTGCGGCGTTGGTAGCTTGAGCTGTCGTTGTCGGCCCTGTTTTGTTGGAAGCTCCAGGCTGTGGCGGTGTTTGTGATGGCGCCGCTGGAGTCCCGCTCGTGGGAGCAGGCTTTTCGTCCTGACCCGCCATGGTAGCGGTCAGTTCCCTCTCGCGCTGCGGTCCCTCTCGGCGTCGCTCTTTTCTGCTACTATTCGGTTAGCAGACGGAGGCGCGAGGATCCTGGCACATGAGATGTCCCGTCACTGGTTGCCAAGTGGCCGTAGAGATCGAAGGATGGGAGTATGCGATGTGAGTATACCATTACCCAGGTCGATCAACTTGGCCTGGCAACTTGGCTCGAGATCGCGGATTCCAGAGATGGCATGTCCGCTGAGCCATTTGCCTCTTCCCTTGCCTCGTATCTTCGGCTCTCTAGTTGGGCTTCTTGTATCACGAAACACCTGCACGCCTGCGGAAATTTCTCTGCTTCATTCACTTTGACTTGCAGACGGCTGAGTGCATACATTCGCCAGTACAGAAGATCAGGACGACTTGGCATTCTCCGCACGCACTAGCGATGCCTCGGCCAGCCTTTCTGCAGACCTACTCGAGGACCGCAACAACTCCGTTTCTGTGTCAACTATAGCCTGTCTCGTGCAGATGGAACACGCCAAAATATCCGTGTAGCAGTGTATGCATCAGTGGGAGCAGTCCCGAGTACGCGATGCTATATTGTTGTGGTCATAAAGTCATGCATTCAATCAGACAAAGGAGAGTGATATAGACAAAACAATGTTCATTACGTTTGGAGATACTTGGGTGCTCCTCTCTATGCCTCAAGTCAACTCCATCGTCGCGGAACCATCTCCTTACAAGAAGAAGGCACCGGCGCCGGCAACAACGGCGAACGCGGAGAATCCGACGGCAAAGACCGATGCCATACCGTCTGCACGAACGCTCGAGATGGCTCCCGAGGAAGCGGAGGTCGAAGCAGCGGCAGAAGCACCGCTGGCAGCCGACGAGGCCTTGGTGGAGGCGGCAGCAGCAGCGCCAGACGACTCGGTTCGGCGGGCAGTGTTGGAAGCGGTCATCGATCCCGACATGGATCCCGAGGCAGACGAGGTCATGGCCGAGCTGGAACCGCTCATCGAGCCAGTCGCAGAGCCGGCATTGGAAACGGCGAGTGATGCGATACCGTTACCGACCGAGGAGAAGGTCTGACAGTTGGAGGAAGCCGGGGTCGAGTAGGGCGTCTGCGGGGTAACAGTCTGGCCGACGGTCCAGAGTTCGGTCGAGCCAGCAGCGTTGGTGTAGGTACCAGTGTATCGCTGAGCAAAGGTCGACGTGCTGCCGTTGGACAAGGGGTAGATACCGGGAGGGAAAGCCGCGTCGGCATCACAGCTGGTGAATCCGGTCTGCGAATAGTCTCCGGGCATGACCCATTCACAGCCCATCTCGTCGAGCGTATGCTGGCACATTTGCGCAGCGGAGTAGGTAGAGTTCTCGGCGGTGCAGATTCGGAGACAGAACTGGGTGTAAGACATGTAGTTCATCCATTCTTCGTAGTGGACGTCGGTGCCCGAGACGTTGGAAGTAACGTTGCCGCCGACAGGGTTTCCGTCTCCGGTAGCGCCGTGGGGGTCCAATTCACCACCTGTCATGCTCGAAAGTCAGACCAACATGCTCTTACTACACACTGAGCTAATCCGTACCTTCGTCGCCCTGAGCAATGTTCAACTTGGTGAAGTCTCCCCAACCCTGGACCTGAACGTATAGTGGCGTCTTGACGAAGTGGACAGCTTGGAGCACACCATCGGGAATGACACGTGCGTCGTTTCTCGGCTGGACACACGACCTCATCAGCTTCGGAAATGACTCAACCACCGAAGTTTGCACATACCTGCACACACCAAGCGACCTCGTAAGCCTCGGAATCACCAATGGTGACGCCGGCCTCGGGAGGGCCAAAGATACAGAAGTCGTCTATCGACCGAATGCGCAGGAAGGCGATGTCAGGTCTTCGTACGCGAATGCATTTCCGTACGTAAACGTACCGACGCTGTTGGCAGAGATCAGACGAGCCATGGAGGTCTGGTTGACGGCTGTGCCCATGGTGGCCTCGGGCGGGTTGGTCGAGCCCTGCGGTAAACTGTGAGCAGACTCTTTTTTTTCGCTCTATGCCATTGCGCTCACCATGGTACCGGTAGCGGTAACCTGGGCATTAGCCTGGGCGAACAGGGCGGCGGCGCCGACTGCAGTGGCGACAGACTTGGCAAACATTTTGAACTGTGGCAGTCAAAAATGAAGACCGAAAGTGTAAGCAAGAGTTCTTCAGGAGCTGGCGCGTTACTGACAATGGGATAGGGTATTAAAGGAAGATGCGACTAGTCCAAAGGGTTTGATGCAAGTTGGTACAAGTAGCAGTCAAGAATAAAAGGGAAAACGTGAGCAGCAACCGACTGATGACAGACAATACTGGTGTGCGGGATGTATGATATACCATCAGCGCGTCTGTGCGTCGGGATTGCCACCCCTTGGACACAGCCCAACGCGATCAGCCCAATCGAAGCAATTCACAACATTTCACGAGTTGTTTCCTCCTTCTTTCGTACCTATTTTTAACTAACGACCCCATTTAGCACGAGTTCAACGCGTCAACGTCTGCGGAATTGTCTGCGGAAAAAACACGTTCACGTTCGCGTCGGTCCATCCAATTCGCTTTGCCGCAGCCCCGAAATGGCCCCGTTGACGTCAAGGGTCCAGAAAGCTGTCCGGAAGCTTGTGAAAGCTCTGGTAGGTGCTCTGGTGAAGGAGCTGGTGAGGGTTTGCAGCTGGTTGACAGAGCTAATTGCACTTGGTTGCGAACGCGCTTTGCTGGTCTTTGGCAGCTTTTTTTTTTCGGCCTCGTGAAATCAGTGCAGCGGCAGTGACAGCAGTCAACAGAGCGTCAGCAAATCTTTGCTTTCCTCAGCACGTGAGGCAGCTGCCGCTTTGCCACAGACTGCCTTGCGGTATTTTCAGCAGTCACGATCGTTGCACAGCTCTTCTAACGTCCCAGCGCGGAAATGAGCAAGTCCGCTGCTTTCCCCCGCTATAGCATCTTTGGGTCGGGCTATTGAAGGGCCAGTGGTGCACGATGTTAGGATCAGCGACACAGGTAAGCGCGGTAAGAGCTGTCAGGCATTTGGGAAAGAGCAATTGCTCTGCTGATATGGGTGTTGCAAAGCGCCGTAAAGACATTAACGGTCCCTTGGTGCAGTGGTAGCATAGCAGACTTCGACGTCTGGTCTCTAACCAACAAAGGACATCTGTCGGTCGTCGGTTCGAATCCGGCAGGGATCTAGTATGAATACATTTTTTTTTTAATCCGCCGAATGGCCTTTGGCACAAGCAGCGTTTGGCTTCCATTGAGCATTCTGACATAGCAGTCCTGTGGGCAATTAACATCAATATCAACGCCACAGCCAGATGTCGGCAGAGGCGAGAGGAAATGCAATAGTGGAAAACAGAAGAGTCGCACTTATTCCGGGATTGAGGCGTTTGAATCTATCTCGGTCCCTTGGTGCCGCGGTAGCATAGCAGACTTCGATAGTTCGATTCCAACGTCTCTTCGAGAGCCCCGAACCTCAGACATCTGAGCCCCTTAGCCGTGTCAAGCTGAAGACAGACGGATAGGATCAAGGATTGAAATCCGCTTCCGCGCCTTAAGCTGGAACGCTTAAAACCGCTCGAGATTACCCTTGCCCACTGTGCGTGGCCTCATTGGGATTGGGCTCCAACACAGAGAGGCTATGAGTGGGTTGAGATGTCTCGACTCCTTATGATACCCAAACGTGAAGACTGCAGTTGTCATGTGGTGACGCATACATCGATAGAGGGTCGCAACGCGACGAGCTGTGATCGGGTATTGGGTTGAGTAGTAAAACGCGAGTGCCAAACATCAATTGGTCCCTTGGTGCAGTGGTAGCATAGCAGACTTCGACGTCTGGTTTCTAACCAACAAAGGACATCTGTCGGTCGTCGGTTCGAATCCGGCAGGGATCTAGTAGGAATACTCTTTTTGCCATCTTTCCCAGTAACCGTCCGATGCGAAGAACCTGGCCCGTCCAACGCACGGAGACGGAATCGTTTTTTTGCCAACGACATATCCCGCTATGCAGTTCGCCTACACTACAGCGTGCATCTTGCCTCGGAGCCTGCTGCCCTCAGTCTCTCGCGCAGAAGTGCGATAAATTCTAAGCGAGTTAGCGATTCTAAGGCCGAACCAAAGAACGTGAAAAGGTTGCATTGGCTGTCAACTTTCATTCAGAACAATCATCTAAACAAGGAGATAATAGCGCTTTAAGCTTGTTCTAACTATGGACTTTGACGACTTTTCAGGTCTCAAGTCACTTCTCGCGATCTCCCACGGGTCTCAAAAGGACCCAGGAAGTGCACGAATATGCTTATTGAAATCCGCTTCCGCGCCTTGGCCTGAAACGCGGAAAACCGCTCGAGTTCACTCTTGCCCACTTTGCGTCGCCTAATTGAAGTTGCGCACCATCACAGAGAGGCTTTGAGGGAGTTGAGATATCTCGACTCCTTGTGGTTCGAAATCGTGAAGACTGGAGCTGTCATGTGCGACGCATGCATAGATAGAGAATCAGCTGCGTTGTGATTGCGACAATGACCAAAACGAGGAAACCAAACAGCAACCGGTCCCTTGGTGCAGTGGTAGCATAGCAGACTTCGACGTCTGGTTTCAAGCCAACATATGGACATCTGTCGGTCGTCGGTTCGAATCCGGCAGGGATCTAGTAGGAGTACTTCTTTTTTTCATTGGTGAAGTCTGGGACTCTCGAAACGTGAAGCTCATGATTCGAGGGATAAGATGTGGACTTGCTCCTTTTTCTTCACGAAGACTCCTCCGCCCCCGGCCAAGACCGCTTCATCGTGCTCCTTGGATTCATGTGATTATTGTCGTATGCGAATGGTGACTTGGCGATGTGAAGCAAGCGAGTTGTCAACTCTTTGGTACGATCAGAGGAACGAAAGCGAACAGTCCCGGTCGAGAGCATCCCCTGTTTCAGACTGATACTCAGGGACAATGACATTCTGAGTTGGCTGGCGATAATAGTTTCCATCAAACATTTCAGGCCGAAGCATCGGTGCAGGGGCTTGGAAACGCATGACGACCTCCAGGCTAGACTTCTGGAACCCGGCCCGCAAAATCTTCCTTGAAGGGAGCTGGGGCGGCGGCACTATCACACCTATTCTAGTGATCAGTGCAGGTGGACAAAGCTTCAAGCGTATTCCAATTGTATTTCCGCGGAAGCGTCTTCGGAGCGATTTTTCAGACAAACCAGGATAGGCTTGCCAATGACATGAAAATGTTCCCGGGATATTCGTCGCACCTGCCAATACAGCCTCCTTCGCATTCAAGCGAACCCGCAAAACTGCGCCCCTCTCGGTTTGCCTAGTATGCATACGCATAAGGCTCTCCCGCTCCACCCTTGAGCGCCTCTTCCGACCCATACACATCGTCGTACCAATCATCCTCCGTAATGGACTAGGCAAGACATGCATCAGCGCGCCAGTCCAGAAACCAAGGATGTGATCTCGACGTACCCTCCATGCCACAAACAGCATCCCTGAAGACACAGTTTCGAGCAACGTATTCAGGAATCCGGCGGTGAGTCGTGCATCCGAGATCTGGTGAGCGTGCGTATGATTAGCCCTTCTTTGGGCGGCAAGTCGATATCATGGACTTGCCTTGCACAACGGCTGAGATGCCAAGAACTGAGCGGCCTGTCCCGCCGCAAAGAACAGAAACGACACTGTGAACCAGACTTTGGCAGCCATCAGCCATGACCTCTGGCCGCAGAGGATCAGACTCACCGAGCGGACGTGTCTCTCGCAGACGAAAATACACGACATACGCCATCACCAGAAAGTAAACCACCACCGCGCTTGACCCCAAAATCAGCTCACCCGTCAAACCCTTGCTCTCGCGAGGCTCACGTATACGGCCACAACAAGCCCAACACCATCATGGCCTCATTAACCAGATCCCGCTCACTGGCACTGCCAGGCTCGAATGCGAACAATTCACTGATTCCGAATGCCTGGTCGAGCGCGAAAAATGCCGAGAGGGTAAACGCGACTGCGCCACCGGCGTAGAGGACCAAGAGCGCCGAGGGAGAGCCGTCCCTAAGGAGGAGTCAGCGTATCGATCAACAGAGGGAATTTCGACGCGCGTACTCGAGGAGTTGGAATGCGACCGAGGCGTTGACCAGGAGGATCCATGCCATCAAGGAGAGCAGGCCGAGGTGGATGGACGACGTGACGGAAAGAGCCGCGCTTCCTAGGATGGCTCAGTAGCGGATGGAGAAGAGAACGAGTACACACCTTGTTGAAGAACGTTGCCCGTTGTCAAGATTTTGAAGATCAAAGTAACCGCGAAGCCCTGGATCCGAGTCCTCCTCCATGAGCACGTGTCGTCTTTCAACTGGAGCGGTACAGACTACTAAAAGATGCGTCATCTCTGCGCGTCCAACAGCCGCTCGACGGCGAAACGAACGCACTGCCAGCCACAGCACGAACCCGACGCAAGCGCCGCACACGACGATTTGCGCTGATGAGCAGGATGAGCCCTGAGGCGCTCCTGCGCAGACCGCCAGAACGCACCGATATCCCCTAAACTACCACCGACGCCGGCCCTCCCCACATCACACGCCACTCCAACGCCCGTCCCCGCACGCTCAAGGTACGCCCGCACAAGCGGATCATCGACGTTTGCGCTCGGGTCTACCTCGCGCGATGCAGGATCGGATGCGGCAGGGTCATTGATCGTGCGATTCCCGTAGATCTGGATTGGACGCGGGAAGAGACGGGAGAGCGCGGCGGGGGATGAGACGCCGAGGAGGGCGGAGAAGAGGATGTTGCAGTGGGGCAATGGGGAGGAAATGTCGACGCCCGCGAGGGGAGAGGAGCAAAAGGGCGAAAATGCGCCAAACGGTGGCATGGCGATGGGTACGGCGGGTGCGGGGGGATGCACGGATGGCAAACTGGCGTTGGCTCCTTGATCCTTGATCATCTGCCTCTTGTCTCGAGAATCAAAACAAACCCACAAACAGACAAGCCCGGCGCTAGTCTACTGGAAGCACGGGAACACCTGATGGAAGCCCATGCCACACTGATGCAAGGCTATCCACTGATGGAAATCACGCCGTGGTCATACCCGCGGAAGCAACCTGAAACGCGCATCGGATTCATTATTACACGCGGTCAACTAATACCCTCTACTTGGCCATCTCGACTGCCTTGGCCGCAGCCTCGTCCAGTCCATCAAACGGATAGATCTTGAGCCCGCTCTCGTTGATCATCTTCTTGGCCTCGGCTTCCTTTGTGCCCTGCAATCGCACGATCAAGGGGATCGTCAACTGGAGTTCCTTGGTGGCCTTGATGATACCCTCGGCGATGACCTGAGAGGAGCGAGGGTTAGCACTGAGCACAAAGGGGGATAGTCTCACGGGAGCGGGACCTACATCGCATCGCATGATTCCACCGAAAATGTTGACAAAGATACTCTTGACTTTTTGCTCGCTCAGCAAGAGCTCAAACGCCTTTTTCACGGCCTCGGCTGTTGCGCCGCCGCCAACGTCCAAAAAGTTGGCCGGGTCACCGCCGTTGAGCTTGAGCACGTCCATGGTCGCCATGGCCAACCCGGCACCATTGACGAGACACCCAATGTTGCCGTCGAGCTTGATAAAGTTGAGACCGTACTCGGCCGCCTCGACCTCTTGCGGGTCCTCCTGCGTCGTGTCACGCAACTTGAACACGTCCTTTTGTCGGAAATCGGCGTTGTCGTCAAACCCAAACTTGGCATCCATGCAGAGCACGTCGCCGTTGGACAATTCGGCGAGCGGGTTGATCTCGATCTGCGTAGCATCCCGCTCGGCAAAGATCTTGTACAGCTTTTCAAACACGCTCGCGGCATTGTCCCGGGCCTCGGGCGCGAAACCGAGCTGCTCGGCCAACTTGACGCCCTCGGCGTGCGAGATGCCCGTCTTGAAATCCAACGGCGTCGTGATGATGGCATCAGGCGTGTCGTGCGCGACCTCTTCAATGTTCATTCCGCCCTGACTACTCGTCACCAACACGGGACAACCCCGCGCACGATCATTCAAGACGGCGGCATAGTATTCCTTTTGCGGCGGCATTCGCTCGGCCAGCATGACGGCATTGCAAAGCCTACCCTGTTCGCCCGTCTGCTTGGTGATCAACTTGGCGCCGATCATCTTGTTGGCGTATTCCGCGGCCTGGGCCGGGGAATCCACCATGTGGACACCACCCTGGAAGCCGCTGTCAAAGTGACCCTTGCCACGACCGCCGGCGAGGACTTGGGCCTTGATCACAAGGTCGGGGGATTCTCGAGGGAAACATCAGTCCCCGAGTGTCTTTGAAGAGACGACGCGACGGGACACTCACTGAACGTCTTGGCGACCTGTTCGGCCTCGGCGGCGGAAAAGGCAGGCTTGGACGTGGGCGTGGGAATTCCATACGAGTTGAGCAGCTGAACGGACTGGTACTCGTGGATGGACAAGTTTCGCTGCTGCTGCCTGTTGGCA
Organism: Naganishia liquefaciens; assembly: GCA_013423385.1. Taxonomy (NCBI): domain Eukaryota; kingdom Fungi; phylum Basidiomycota; class Tremellomycetes; order Filobasidiales; family Filobasidiaceae; genus Naganishia; species Naganishia liquefaciens. The sequence goes on along the minus strand of BLZA01000032.1, from coordinate 661,390 downwards.
GACTACCACCGCACGGTGCATCAGCTGCGGTCCATGATATGAGACCAAAGAGGGAAACACACCTTGAGCGCCGTCCTGGATGCCTTGATAGTTCTGGAAAACATGATGTGATGCGAGGCAGGAGAACGACGATGACCCACCCTTGTCCGCGCGCACACCCAAGAATCGCCTATAACGTCTTGTCGCTGCCCGCGCGCAAAGTGATGCGGCGCGAAAGAGCGGAAGCAGCGCCGCCGAGTAAATCCGGGTGACCGACTCTGGGTGACAGGCGGGTTACGTAAGCGCGATCCGGGCGGAGGGAGCGGCGCAAGGGATATCACAGTTGTCAGATCGGGCGGGCAGTCGAGAGCGTCCGACAGCCACGACTCGCTCAGATTTCCATCCATCCATTCATTCATCCACTCGACATGCTCTCCCGCACCGTCATCCGCCGCTCACTGCGTCCACTGGGTCTCGCCGCCGCGCGTCCGGCTTACCGCGGCGTCCACCAGTCCAAACCGACCCCACCGTCCCAACGCCCGTCCACCGCCACGGACCCATACCCGCTCCCGCTCAGCCAACCCCACCTCGCCGACGACCCTTCCGCCGTCCCCTCGCCCCGGGGCCAAACATCTCTTGACGCGCTCGACGAAGAGTTGAGCTTGCCGCAGCCGCTGGATAGGACGGGCGAGGATGTCGAGACGATGCGTGCGCGGTTGGTGTATCAGACGCGCAAGAGGGGGACGCTTGAGACGGACTTGATCTTGAGTACGTTTGCAAAGGAGTATTTGCCGACGATGGAGGAGGAGGAGATGAAGCAGTTTGACAAGGTGCGCAGCATCGGCATATCTCTATTGGGTGGTGTGCACTGACCCCTCGACGACGACAGCTGCTGGATGAGCCGGATTGGGATATTTTTTACTGGGCCGTTGAGAAGCGTACGCCTCCGGAACGATGGGCGGGAACGAGTCTGCTCGAAAAGTACGTATGATCGCTGCGTGTCGCGAGATGTATGCTGACAACGTTACATAGGCTCAAGAAGCATGCCAAGAATGAAGGGAGGGTCGTTCGGGTCATGCCCGAGTTGAACCAGGAGGGCAAGATCTAGGCACGGGGGGGGCGGGGGGGGGAGCATTGCATATCATTGTAGCCTCTGTATAGACCTCTCGAGTACTGGATTCCATTGTCGAGCCGACCCTGTCCATGCCGTCCGTCACACGACATGACCGACTACTACCTGACCTCAACGCCGGGCGATCGCCGCGGAAGCAAAAGTGGCAGGTCAAGTGCGATATCGCGCGCCGTTCAGCGTCATCCTCCCCCCGGTTGACCCTGAGTCTCCATCCAGAAAACATGTCGCAGTCAAGACAGGACCGCCTCCTCGAGTCCCTCCTCGCTCTCCCAGGCAACAGTGCGTTCCCCCTTTCCCTCGCCCCCCATGCCTCCGCTAATACTCCCGCGCACGCAGCAACATGCGCAGACTGCAAGTCGCCCGCGCCGCGTTGGGCGAGCGTCAATCTCGGGATCTTTATCTGCGTCTCATGCGCAAGCATTCATCGGAGTCTTGGAACACATACCTCGCGCGTCAAGAGCGTCACGATGGATACCTGGACGCGCGAGATGGTCGATCGAATGCGCGAGATGGGAAACGCCAGGTTCGTCTTCCCCCCCTCCCCCCCACAGCTTTTCTTCCCGCTTGTGTGGTGATCGACTGACGGACCATTGCGCGCCTCAGGGCAAATGCCGTGTGGAACCCGGACGAGACGAGACACCCTCCCCCGGTCAGTACGGCCGAGTTTGGGGAACGACAGGGCGAGATGGAGCGTTTCATACGGGACAAGTACGAGGCCGGGCTTTTCCGCGCTGATCGGCCGCGTCAATCCCAAGCGCCACCCCGGCCCGCCGTCAAGGAGCCCTCTGCGTCGTCCTCATCGTCGTGGTCGCGCGGAGAAACACGACGGCAGGATTCGTGGAATACGTTGGGGATTCCGGAAGCGCGTGAGCCGAGGCGCAGGGATACGGCCGAGGAACGCGCGACGACGTATGGATACAATGGGTACGGCGCAGGAACCGCAGCGGGTGGCAGTAGTGGTACGAAACGCGCCGCGACGCGCGCCCATGTGGATTCGAATTGGGCGGATTTCATGGCGAGTGAGCCCAGGCCTTCAAGCGGTGGCGGAGGCGGTGGCGGGGGCCGGGAGGGACGCAAGGCCGGGAGGTTGTTGGGTATGGGTATGGTGGATGGGTATGACGGAGAGGTCAGGTTGCCGCCGGTGACCAAGGCGCCCGAGGGATTGAGGTACAAGCAAGATGGCGTGCGCACGGCGGACAAGTCATTGGCCACCACGGCGTCGGTAAAGGAATCACCGCTACCGCCACCACCGCAACCACCATCACAATCACAACCGCAGTCGACAGTTTCCGCCCCCGCTCCGGCGCCAGATCCCGCACCGCTCATCAACCTCGACGCCACAGCACCCATGCAACGCTCCTTTCCCCAACCCGCGCCCCTCCCCTCGCCACTCCCCTTCATCCAGCCAACGACCAACCCATTCCTCTCTTCCCAGCCGCAGCCCTTTCTACCGCACCTCAACCCATCCATACACAACGGCGGATACCTCTCGGCATCATCGACGCCGTTGCAAGAAGCCCCCTTTGGGAATCCGTTCATGTCGCAGATGGGGCCACAGATGCAGGGTTTTTATACGCCCGGGCCCGCGACGACGGGGATGGGTATGGGAATGGGGATGGGCATCAATGGGTACTTTGGCGGGGTGCAGGCGCAGGGAGGGATGTATGCCGGTGGGCAGCCGTCGTTTGGCCAGCAGGGGTATGCGTATGGCGGATCGGGACGGTGACGACAGAGTCGGAGCTGATGTATGTCTTGGCGGAACTCGAGGGCTGTATGAAGGGGGGGGGGAATATGCGGCGCCCTAGTCAGCATTTGCATGCCATTTGACTGGTTCAACGCTTGATATAGTATACGATAGAGTTCCTCCCTCGGGCTATTTTTTCCCCATCAGGATTCGCTGTCCCATCGTCGACGACAAGCGTTCATACGAGTATCTATCCCATCATCCCGATCACCAAAAGAAGCCATTACTTTGGTAACCGATCCTTGCTGCGGAACAGGGACCCCTTGCCAAGACCGTCCATCGGTCACTTGGGCCCCGTGCAATCATCTATCCAGCTCCTCCCGCTCGCAAGGCAACCCCATTCGCGACGTCCCCTCGCCGTATACGCTCGGGCGTCGTCTTCCATCCCTCGAGAGGCCGCAGCCAGGGCTTTGCAGAGTACTAGATATTGATTGATTCATCTCGAAATGAGTGAATAGCACACGTATGATTCACTCGTATAGGAAAGCGACGCCACAGCAATCACTCGTCCATGCCATGCCGTAACAATTGTCGTAACAGCCCATCCGATGCGATCCGCAGTCGACGTTTTCCCACTCCCAAGAACGTCCGCCACCGCTTCGTTCCCCTCCGCAGTCGCCCCTCGGCTCGCGTAATTCGCCACCCCCAACGCCCCCCCCCCCCCCGAGGGTGCGCCCCGGCTAGCGACGTCATCAGCGAGTCAATGGATGACGCGAGAATGCCCGCGGGCGGGGAAAGGGGGAATACTTATTAAATCCACAGGGCGGTGTCGTTGCGAGTTGGCCATTCTCTGGGATGGATACATTGTAACCTCGCCTCACCGAAACAACTTGCCAACAGTACTCCTCAAACCATGCCTTTCAGTGCGTATCCATCGGATCCACGGGGAGGAACGAATGCTGACCACGTTGTCTCTGCGCTCGTTAGCCGGTTCCGATATCATCAAGATCGTAAGTCTTTCGCGAAATCCTCGCCCATTTCTATCTTCCTTTCGGCTCGTCATGGAGATGGATCGCTGTGGGCGACTCTGGGATCGGAACGATAAAAGGCAAAGTCGACGGGTGGACGAGTTGCGTGGAACAAGAGGCGTCTGGGCGTTCGAGGGGATAGGAGGTCTGGCGTTTTCAAGAGCGGATTCTTTGGCGTCCTACCCGGAAAGCTGAAGGAACCAAGTCGTACGCTTTGCAAATGACAGGTCCGCTCCTGTCGCGGACCATCCCACTCGACACACGACCCGACAACCCAGTCTCCTACCTCCCGCCGGTCCTTTCGCCGCCATAGTTCTCCTTCACGCCCATACAGAACACGCTGACCCCCTCTTTCGCTGATATATAAAAAAAACAGATCTTTGCGATCATTCTCCCGCCCGTCGGTGTCTTCCTCGAACGTGGCTGTGGCGCTGATTTCTGTACGTCCCGCCCCTTTTTCTCCCCCCTTTGCGCGCCTTTTCCTCGCGAGCGAACCCGATAGAGAATGGTAGGCTGACGTGGTGATTTGTCGTAGGGATCAACGTCTTGTTGACCATCTTGGGATACATGTGAGTCCCCCGACTGTGCTCTCGCGCCATGCAAGGGGAAATGCTGATTTTCTTCTTGCTTGTAGTCCCGGTATCATCGTACGTCCCGCGCACTTGACGTCGGATCCCTATCCCGTCTCGAGCAATGGGATCCGGTGCTGACCTTGCCTTGCTCCTTTTCTTTATTTCTCGTTCTCAGCACGCGTTGTACATCAGTGAGTCTTAGGTATCTCGTGTGGCATTGAGCAGGATCGCTGATGCACGCTTGCGTGTTTCTCTAGTTCTCAAGTATTAAGCGGACGGAAGAGACCGTTGACCGTTGGATAGAGGAAAGCACGGATGGTGCCAGCGCGTTGCGGTCGAAGTGACCGACGTGGATTCTCACAAATGTTTTGTTTAAACTTTCGCAAGCTCTTTTGCTTTTTCGCTTCTTGTCTTATAATTCGTCGTGTATCCGAGTGCAAGCAATGAATCTAAATGTCGACTCGTCTAACCGTCCCGTTCTACCGTACCACTACTATTGAGATCGTCGTGACGACCCTTGCTTTGCCGCGGAAAAACCCCCGCTGGTGGCTGTCCCTTTCCGCTTTCGGCCTCGCACGCGCGCGGGGACAAGGAATGACGTAGCCGGGCGCACTCTCCTCTTCCCCGCCCGCGCTATAAGCAAGGCACCCGGCTTCCCTGCGTCCCTGCGTCCCTGCGTCCCTGCGTCCCTGCGTCCTCCCGCTTTCCCCTTCCACGGACACGCACAATGCCCATGCTCCTCAACATCCACACCCCCACGCACTCGTTTGCGCTCCCCTTCCGGCAAGGGGAATCCACCGCGGCGTTGCTCGAGCGGATCGCACGCAAGGCGGGCGTGCCCAAGGGGGACGCCGTCGAGGCGATCAAGGAAGGAAGGGATGGCGCCGGGTTGCGGTATGAGTTTGATGGTGGGAGGTGGACGCTCGCGGATGGTCGGTCCTTCTCGCATTCAGAAAACCGTGTTTCTCTGGCTGAAACCAACGGGCAGACGACGACCTCGAGATCCTGTTACAGCGGTTCAACCCCTCGACCACATCCCACATCACCTTGCACCTCGCTTCACCGTACCTATCCACTCAAACCTCGGCCCCTTCGAACGGCCTCTACAAAGCCCTGGCCCCAAGTCCACAACCCGCAAACGGCTCCACTCCATCCCTCTACGTTCCCGCCGCACCAACCACCGCCGCATCGCAGCACCAAGCGCACGCGTCACACCACCACTTGAACCCACGAGACTTTGTCGCCCGATCGGCACGGAGCATCAAGAGCACCATTTCTCGTCGGTCCGTCAGCAAGCAGAGCGTGCATCCGGGGACGGGCGCCATTGTGGATGTGCCGCAGAGCATGGAGGGACAGGAGAGCGCGGGGGATAAGCATAAGCGGCTGTGGAAGGAGTTTCATGCGGGGAACGGAGTGCGCACGGTCGTTGGCAAGGTTGGAAACGTGGATAATGGTGAGCTCCTCCCTCCCGCCCCCTAACCCCCTCGAGCTTTGGGTTTTGTATATCGAGCTGATGTAGATCTGGGGCAGTGAGGATGCTGTTGAAGCAGGGGTACCGACACGTCTACGTCTCGAGGCCATTTGCGCTCAAGCATGGCCTGATCCCAAAGACCGTGAGTGTTGCGGAATGGCTCGTTACGGCGCTCCAACGACATATTGACGCCCATTTCCTCATCCTCCTCGACTCGCTTTGTTGACCATCAACTCGCTCTCTCGCTATCGCCCGCTCGCGCGCCCGCTCACAGTCAGGCATGGGTACCTACGGCTACGCCGGCCTCGTCAACCTCGGCTCCATCCCCATCACCGTCGGCTCCAAGACGGCCTCGCATCCGGTCATGCTCTCCGAGGAGACCAATTTTGATTGCGTGTTGGGTAGGAGTTGGATGGAAAAGATGGGTATCAAGTGAGTTTCCTGTCGCCTTGGCGCATGGTATTTTGGAGGGACATGCGCTGACGATGTATGCCGCAGGACGGATCCGTTGGATCAGACGTCGGTCGTCTACATGGATACGGGGGAGAGGATCCCGTGTGATGTTGTCGTGTTGAAGGATGCCAAGGGGGAGGTGATCACAGTCACGTAGACGGGTATCTATATAGGGGCAGGACGAGTGGGATCAGATTGCGGGGACTTTTCAATCTTGGTATCTGGTTTATAATGAACGGCGGTATGAAATGGCAGTTTGACAGCAGAAGGCAGGTGCCGCAATGGCCGGGACGCGCGAGTGGATCAAGAGACCCCACGCGGGTGTCTGGACCTAGGATCCAGGCGGTGTGGAAAATGATGATGAGGAGAGTCTGCACACGACAAAAGAGCGGGGATGCGACGACTCGACACAGAGGGCTGGGGGCCTTTGCGTCTCTCGCGACTCAGCAAGAGATGAAGCACAACCCTACCATACAGACAAGATCAGTTGATGCTAGACGGGTAGAGCAAGACACGGAAACCAAGAGGCGCGACTGACTTAAAATCGGCATGCGGGCTGGGCAGGCTGGATCGACCGACTGTTTAAGACAGCGCGACAGCCGAGGGATGGGTTCGCTTCGAAACGCATACATTGTCTCGCACGAGATCTCAAGGAGGGTCTTTCGCGAGACGGACAGCCCAACCGAGATTCTCTTGGTACAAATGGAAGGCATCTCCGTCCGAATTCTCCGTAGATATATACGTGCAACAAGGATCAGTTCGTGATTACCGATTCACTGTCTATAATCAATCCGAAAGAACTGGAAAATTTACTCGGTAATACCTTCAGCCTTCGGGCGCAGATGAGGACAACGTACAGACCCTGACGAAACGCATTTCTCAAACCAGTCGCGCCTTTTTGCTCACGCGTTTCAACTTGAAACAAGGAGTCTTACAGCGACAAGGCGGGAAGGGATGCCTTGCGTACTGAGAATTCTCACGAGAACAGCTGCCCGCTTTTCGACTATCTCTCGAACGATATCATCGAGACTAGACTATATGTGCACATAATTCACAATTCAGCTGCAGTCATGGCAAATCCACTTCTTGCAATCCAGCAGTCCAGGTTTCCCGTGATTTGGGCATCTCCATTGATAACGTTTCTCTCGAAAGTAAGACTATGAAATGTCTATCTCCCGGTACCATGGGTACCAAAAGAGTCTGCTACAGACGCAGAAGGATCATACGTCGAAAAGCCGTCACCGTCCTCGTGAGGTCGTACCAGAGTACTAAGCTGACTTTTCAAGGTTTCGCAATACTAGGCATGGGGAAGACCACTACATCAGCGATGACCGCAGCGACGAGCAAAGCAGCACCTCCATGACTCACTGTAGAGAAATTGAGATCTTGGTCTCTGTAATCGGAGTTCCGACTGAGTAGGTAAAGATCCTCCAAGAGAATCGATTTGGCGTCCGCCGACAGGGATCGTAATAGTGGTGAAAGGTCCGCACAGCTGCGTACAGATGGGAGATCCTCCAAGCTGAGGGTAACAATCTCGTGCCTCCTGTCCATCCATGATGGATCCCTCAAGTCATGGAGATTGTCGCCCGGATGTGTGGGAACTCCGCTGAACATGGAGTTGTAGAAAGATGATCCGTCTTCAGCAACGTCTTCATAGATTGTCATCCAGACGAGTTGATCGTGCTTTCCGTTAAGACGCGCATTTCGAAGACCTGCCGAGAAGCAGTTGTTGATCAACTGCTGTAACCTTGACCTCTCATCCAAAGTCAAGTCCATCTTGATGAGTTTTTTGGCAACTTCTTCTATCCAGAAACGGCAGTGTCCCATGATTCCTGCGACCTTACGGTTGTGCTGCAAGGCGTCGCTATCAAGGTGCTCGTGTCCTTCTCTGGAACTTGACATCGAGCTGATTCTCTGTCCACGCGGCCTTTGCTGTTGCCCTCGCTGGTCTGTTTGAGAGAGCGGAGTGTCTCTTCCCCCGTAGCCCTGTGGCATTGCCCACGAGGCGGCATAGGACGCGGCAGCTTTGCATTCTTCCTTCGCCCGGTCGACACACCATTTCACGTACCTCAATGAGATCTTTTGATCCCAAATTGCGCGTGACGGAGATAATGGACTCAAGTCTTCTGCAAGCTTGTTGATGGCATCCAGAATTTTCTCAATGTCCTCTTTGCTGATATCGACACCCCGATCATGGACCTTCAAAGTAACGCTGAGAGGGGACTGCGGCATCTGCGAGGACATGCTGAGATACTGTAATTCTGGAACACTGAAAGATAGGTAAGAAGACTGCAGTTGAAGACCCAAGAATTTTTTAAGGGCGCGAAAGCAATGAAGGCGAGTGGCTTTAATACTCGAAGCTACCTGGAGTCTGAGCTTGGATTTCCTTTCATTGGCATCCTTTCACACCCGCCCTCGCAAGATGATGTGCTTGATAGCGCCATCTCTCGGTTTTGACAGCGGCCAAAAATCAGCATCTCAAGGTGGCTGGATGTTATGGCCGTAGGGTTGGCTGACTAACTTCTCGTTGAAGGGCTCAACGGATCATTGTCGCGGTCGCTGCGAAGGCATTCAAGGCAGGACCGGAGTTGAGAGGGTGGAGACTAATCAGCCTTGCATTTACTCTACGTACTATAATTCGTGAGCTCGATCACAAAGTAAACAAAAAAGTCGGAATCGGCCGTCAAAGGCGCTCGCTTTACGAGTACCTTGTTCTTGCCTCCCTTCCAATGCACCCAACACCGATATCTGAGGGACAGCCTCAGCGGCAGCTGCTAACAACGCGCACGTCATTGGGGTCATTATGATCGCTCGCAACACCTTGACCCCGGGTCGAAGCACCGCCCTCGCCCTCGCGCGTACTTTCAAGCGTGATCGTCGGCGCAGCCTCTGGACTCCGACAGCGACGTCGAATCCGGACGCAGGTACACAGAAACGGTGGCAGCGAAGGACGTGTATCTCATCCAACGGATATCAGAGAAGAGGGCTGGCAGGCGGTTCTCAATCGTCAAATGGAGGGCATTCTTGGTTGGGGAATGAGTATGGCGGTCTTCGGCGAGGCGACAGGGGCAAGTCTTCCTTCCTTCCTCCTGGATCTACCAGTCGCTGACCAAAACCCTAAAGTCGTTGTCGCCATGTCTGGCGGGGTTGACTCCTCTGTGACTCTCGCTCTTCTGACGGATCCAGCGATCACCGCCGACTTGTCGCTCGACATCTCCGCCGTGTTCATGCGCAATTGGTCACCGCTTCAGAATGAGGTTGATCATCCCTCATTCGAAACGGACTGTGAGTGGGAAAAGGATTGGGAGGATGTCAAGCGAGTCTGCCAAACGCGAGACGTCAAGGCAGAGCTCGTGAGTGCTGCGTTCCAATACATATCCTTAGAACTTAGCATTTGTCGCCTACCTCGCAGATAGACCTCTCAAACGAATACTGGTTACAAGTCTTTGAGCCATCCATCGACGCCTGGCAATCCGGCAAGACACCAAATCCGGACGTATCGTGCAATCGCGAAATCAAGTTTGGCGCTCTCATGAACCGGGTGTTGGGCCCGTCATCGGCGTCTCGAGCAAAAAATGGCAGAAGGTTCTTGGCTACTGGTCATTACGCCAAGATTGGTTGGACAGAGGGAGGGAGGACGAAATTGATTCGCTCGGCGGATTCGACAAAAGACCAGACGTACTACCTCAGTAGCGTTCCGGAAGCTCAACTATCAAGGGTACGCGATGCCTTTCGCATTGTGGCTCGACTGACGTCTATTCTGCAGGCACTCTTCCCCCTTGCCGATATACCCAAAACCCAAGTCCGCGAGTTGGCCCAGAAGTACGGGTTGCCCACCGCGACTCGTTCCGAGAGTATGGGCGTCTGCTTCATCGGCGAGCGAGGAAGGTTCGGCGACTTTGTTTGTGCGTCGCCGCCAAGTGATTCTCCGTTGTCTGAGCTGATGACCTGTCTGCCTGATCACAGCTCAATACACAGTAGCCCCGCCTTCCAAGGGGAATATCGTTACATCTGAGGGTGTCGTCGTAGGTCAACACGATGGCTTATGGCACTTTACTATTGGACAAAAGGCGAAATTGGGAGGTATGGATCAAAAGTACTTTGTTGCGAGAAAGAATGCCCAAACGAATGAAGTGGTCGTCGTGCCCGGCAGGTAAGGCTCTAGCAGATTGCTGCCAAAATTCGATCTGACGTGCGGAGGATGTCTAGCGATCATCCAGCATTACAGTGCACCTCGCTCAGAGCAAGCAACTTCCACTGGATTTGGCCGGATCACCCTCCAAGAGAACTACTTGACCGAGAAGAGGGGATGCCTGCCATGTGTCAGGTCAGGCACAGAATGAAGCCGGTGCCAGTTCAGGTGAAATTCGACCAATCATCGAAGTAAGCTCTCTTCTGATAGGCGTCGTGTACAGCTGTCTCATAGCTTAATCTTAGCACCAACTCGGCGAATCTCTTGATCAAATTCCAGGACAGCAAGCCAGAGATTGGCGTATCGCCAGGTCAGGTCGTTGGGCTCTGGTCGGAGCAGGGTGATTGGTGTCTCGGCAGTGGGTTGATAACGGACACAGCATGTCGAGAGTAGCGAGTTTGGTTCAGTGTCTCGCAACTATGACATCTGGCTTTTGTCGCATTGAAACTAAGCTTGGCATTTGACTTGTTGCCCTGCAGGACTGAAAGGTCTACTAATGTGCAATTTCTTGACGCGCGAGGAATCGTAGCGCGGAATATCATATACACGTCCTCAACCTTGAGGCGGGACTCCTTTACACAATATCATACAATCAGAGTGTCCATGTGGTTCATGCTCGACCTGCCTCGACATCTGCCTTGAAGTTTTCGACAATTTGTCGGAAGCCTCCCGGGTGCAAAACGAATCCGAGCGACAGCGCGTACTCGTTGTTGAAAGCACGGGGCCAAGAGCCCACGATTCGAGCGTTCACAGGGTCTTTCTTGTATTTGACGAGGTCCAAGGTTCTGCAAAGACTGGTGAGTAGCCGACCCTGACGCAAACCTAAAGCTCAACTTACTCTTGACCACAAACATCCCTCAATGCTTCTAATTCTTCCTTGATGGAGACGGTGAACCCCGGCAGATTGATGACTCGCGTGTGGCTCTTGAACTTTTTGGTGTCGACTTTGCTTGCGAGCACAAAGTTCTCGATGACATTCTCGGGCGAAGCCACCCATGCTTCAAGTTCGTCCAAGGCGGGGTCGTCAAATGAGTCGCCGATAGGGCAGATGGCCTCGACGCCGTGCAGCGGCTCTCGGATAATGCCCGACAGGAAGGCAGATGTCGCGGGAGAAGGCAATCCTTAGAAAGAAGGATGAGCCACCATGGTGAATTTGTGGTGTACCACTGGGCTTACCTGGTCGAACGACGATGGTCGGAACACGAATAACCCGTCCATCGACAAAGCCACGCCTGCTGTATTCGTTGACAAGCAGCTCCGCGACCAGCTTGCCACAACCGTAAGATCCCTCAGGGGCCGGTGCCGTTTCGGGCAAGACTTCGTCAGGCTAAACGCAGATAGGTGAGAGTCAAACATTAACGATACCATGCATGAATACATACCAGAGGTCCACCAAAGACAGCGATACTGCTCGTAAAGACAAACTTGGGCGGCCCGCCATTTGGCGACTGGTACTTTCGTGCAGCTTCAAGCACATAACGTGTCGAATCGATATTGATCTTCATTCCGAGATCAAAGTTGTCCTCGGCGCCTCGGGACATGATACCATGAAGGCAGTAGATAACGGATGGTGGGCCGAGCTTGGTGGTAAAGATCGCCTCGACACCAGACGGTTCTCCCAGATCGGCCTTGAGTGTCACATAGTCGTCCTCGGCAACCCCTTTGGGAGCTTTGGGCTCGACTGTAAGATTGATTAGAATTCGGTATGCCTCGTGTGGTCTGGTAAAACTCGACTTACCGATATCAGCCAAGATGAGCTGGGCATCAGTGTATGCCGGATCGCGTCGAATGACCTGGGCAAGGACACCTCCAAGCCAACCACCGGCACCGGTAATGAGAACGACTTCCCGAGCATGAGCTCCGTTTCCATTGATAGCGACAGGCATTGTTGTAGATTTCGTGTATTGAAAGGCTGGCAGAGCGATATGTTATGGTCATGCAGACTTGAGGCGTTCTAGCCAGTCACTTGCAAAGGTATTATATTACTCGCCTGACCACTCTTAGTACGCGGAAGGCGGCTCAGTCTTGAAGCCTGATAGGTTGACCGAGACGCCGTAGAGGGACTGTTCTAAGTAGGTAACGCCGTTGGGGTTTGACATCGTAATTTGCCGAGGGCTCGAGTGGCAGCCTGACGGTTCGAGCTAGAGAGCTGGATAGATATTCTGGGCCGAGAGTGACTTTGTCTAAACCCATGATACTTCCATGGATAGCTTCATAGGGCCTGCCGCCGGGGAAAAAGGTCGTAATCCTGCCAGTCTTCCGTGTTGGTGAAGATCAATTATCGCTCCGAGACGGCGTGATCTTCGGGGAACATCGCTCCGAAGCAATTCATCCGCCTGCTGTACCAGGGGCTGTACTCCTCGGCGGATTCAGCTCGAGGAGACTCTGATCATCACGCGTGGGCAAAAACAGCGGCTAGAGCGCTCCTAAACTCGCATTTCTCAGGCAGGATCCGCAAAATTCCAGCTTTTGCCTCTTCGGTCACTCGGTCGCGCTAGGCAGCTCGCTTGGCTGTCGACGGCGACTCCGGGCAGCTCCCAACATCGCTCGCGCCGAGCATTGATCCAGGTCACAGGTACATCTGGCCCACACATCTCATGTTGTAACGCTGATTCCTGACTCTCGAGGTCTTATGGATTCGAGAGAGATGTTGGCATTGAGGGGTCTTGTTTCCGTGGTCGAGCGATGATCTGTTTATGCTAGATACAAATAGCGAATCCCAGCTGCCATTTCTTTATTTCCATTAATTCTTCGGAGATGGCACTTCAAGGATTTAGATATCTGAGAGGTTCATTCCCAGACGAGCACCGAAGACTCTGCTGATAAAGCAATTCATCGGAAAGGATGATCGATCACTTGCTTAAAATCATCGGTATAACCGGATTGCACAACGGGTACCATCTTGAATGTCCCTCTCAAGCCTTGCCTCGAGAGCCCAATAGATCGAAGAACCTCTCGCAAACGCCAGCATACACCTCGGTAGCGGCTTCATAAATGTCTGGTAAGGGCTCGTCCTTGTCCAGTCCTTCCTTGATCCTAGCCATCGTAGGGTCTCGAGCCCAAGAATTGATGTTGAACTGTTGCATCAGACTCGGTCAGCGATCTTGCAATGATCGTACTCTTGGGACTTGCCTTTCGAGCGCCAGCTTGGACGCAATCCACCCACAATTGATCCGGAAGCTCATCGGTGCCATGAAGGGCGATCTGAGGGCTCGTCATTAGCCTGATGCACGATCTCCTAGGTCGAAGGTTACGCACATAATGATCATGCTTCTTCACTATCGCGTGAAGTCGAGAGAGCCTTGGTGTTTGTGAATGTCAGTGTCTGTCCGTTACGAAAGAGGGCTCACTTACAATTTGAGATCGAAATTTGGCGGGTTGACATACTTGCCGTGAAGGTTTCCGATACTGGGCGCCAACAAGGTCGCTCCAGACTCGCTCATGAACATTTCCGCTTTCGAGTCGTTGGTCAATTGTGCATCAGAGACGACTCGAAGCCCGGCCTCTCCGCCCTCCAATCGGCCCAATTCGACCTCGACTGCCACACCGGCCTTGGTCGCTCGTGCAGTGTGACGGCGGCACTACAGAGTATGAAGCGGATGATCAGCACATTGCAGTCGCGAAAGGACAGCCGCCCTAACCTCTTGCAAATTCTCCTCGTCTGTATCGGCGTGACTGGCATCGACCATGATTGAATCGAAAGCTGTTCCTCGTTCCGCAAATGTCAAAGCGGTGTCGATGTCTTTCTCGGTGGTCGCGTGGTCCAAATGGACCGAGATAGGGACCGTGGCAGAATGAGCCAGGTTGAGACAGAACGCAAGGAATGGCTCGCCTCCCCAATCTGGCTCGCAAAGGTAAGCAAAAGATTGGCTGCAACAATCCTCGCGCGTTCTACCCACGCATAGTCACCGGGAAGAGTTGCATAATCGCAGGAGATTTGGCCCTTTCGGCAGCACGAACAAGGGCGACCGCGGCAACGGCGTCGTAACTATCCCATCATAACCGGATCAGCCATTGCAAGTCCAAGATAGACTGTTGTCCACTCACCAAGTCATGGCAGCAACACCATACCCACCTTCTTCCGCTTTGGAAAGAATTTGCAGAGTTCGGTTGTTGGCTAGAGTTGCGGGAAGAGCTTGTCGGGTCATTCTGGCGAGTGGTGCGAAGCAGCGAAAGATATGGTATTGGACTCTAACGATCTGTCTTGAGACCTGTTTGAGGTGTTCTTTAGGAAGTCGATGTCCTTATAAGTCATAGCGCGTATTCCGTCTATATCCCGGAGCGGACTGCTGCATTCGGTGTTGGCCGATGAGTTCGGTGCCATGGTAGACTCCGAGAATCTTAGCTGATCACGTAGCTGAACCAGCATAGTAGTGCATTCTAGAAGGCAACTTCCGATTCTGATGGCTTAGAACGGCGAGCTGCCCTGAGGGTTCGGAAGATCAATAGTCCCGCTTGCTGATTATCCGGAGTTACATAGACTCATAAAGAGCCTCCATCGGTTTTGGCTCACAAAAGTTTCGACGATTACCGTGGTTGCTTGAATTTTACCGAGACTTTGGTGCACAGCGGGCCTCCGCGCTTTATCCCGGCAGCGTTCATGGCGCACGGACCGGGTGTAGAGACACCAACATCCCGCCGTGAAATCTATTGCATCTCCGTCGAAGATCATGGTGACATCTTTGACGGGCATTGGAGTCTCCACCATCTGCTCCTCGGGATGGCCTTGAGACTAAAGGAGTCCTGACATGGCTACCTTTGCATTGTCCATTCCGGGGCTTTTCGAGAACATACCTCCTTCCGGCTCAATCGCGTATATCGCCTGTGTGAACGAGTCCGTCTCGGATGAGTATCTGAGATCGATCTCTCGCCCACAGTACCCTTACCTGATTATCACCTCCCAGAGTACTGGAGTGCGGGGCCCTGATTTCCACACGATAAATTCAGGATATATGCCGTGGACTCCGAAACGATCCTATAGTCCGAGCATCCCTCACGCACAACGAGCTATCTCGACTCAGAAACGCTCAAGTCATAGCATCGCGACGACAAGATACACAAGATATCACAAGACACATGCCTCTGTCCTACGACGACAACAAACCGACAACGGTGCACGATGAGTTTGCGCTGGGATCTGCGCAGACCGGACGCGGGGAGGAGATCGCCCAATATGAGCCCGGAGGGGCTGAAGAAAAGGTAGGAGACCAGATTTTTCGCCACCCAGACTGTTAGCTCATTGCCTTTCAGGCGTTTATTCGCAAGCTCGATTATCGTTTGATTCCTATTATCTGGTTCATGTATGTTATGGTAGGTCCATGATGCGTATATCGTTCGAAAACTATTAGTCAACTGATCATTGCGTCCTTCAGTCTTATTTGGATAGAGCAAACATTGGGTAAGTCTGGTTGTTCCTTGATCAGGAATATCTCTGGCTGATGCGAAGAGCTGCAGAAACGCCAAGACCGGCGGGATGGAGCGTGATCTCAACCTCACAAGTAACGAGTAGTACGTCGTCTGGAAGAAGTTTCACCCTAGCCCAATAACAATGCTCGTCAAACACAGTTCCATCGCACTGCTTGTCTTCTTTGTGGGTATGTACCACGCCTCAATAAGTTCAGATTGAAGACATGCTGATTTTCTTGTTTAGGCTATGTC
Source organism: Naganishia liquefaciens (assembly GCA_013423385.1). Lineage (NCBI taxonomy): Eukaryota > Fungi > Basidiomycota > Tremellomycetes > Filobasidiales > Filobasidiaceae > Naganishia > Naganishia liquefaciens. Next base: position 645,221 of record BLZA01000032.1, on the reverse strand, counting down.
ATCGGCGAAGGCATGTATTTTTAGCGGTTCGAGACAAACCAAATCAACGGCTGACAGAAACCCACTATACAGTACCCTCCAACATGATTCTCGTGCGGGTCAAACCCGCAATTTACCTTCCGGCATTGATGTGTACATGGGGCGGAATTTCCATGTGCTTGGCCGCCTGCAACTCTTACCAAACGTTGTCCGTCGTTCGATTCTTCTTAGGAATCGTTGAGGCTGGTTTCGCGCCGGGTATCCTGTTCCTATTGTCCTCCTGGTACCGCAAGAACGAGCTCGCAACCCGTTTTGCACTCTACTATACCGCCTCAGCTTTTTCAGGCGCACTCGGTGGACTGCTCGCGGGTGTCATCACAGGTAATCTTGATGGAAAGGGTGGAGTTGCAGGTTGGCGATATTTGTTCATTGTAGGTTCTAAGCATGGTTTTGCGCGAAGCTCCAGCTCATAATGCTGTTCGTTTCAGATCGAAGGAGCGGCAACGATCATCGCTTCACTTTTCGCCTACTGGCTTTTGCCCAACTTCCCAGCTACGACGTCCTGGTTGACCGAACGCGAGAAATGGCTGTGCGCCGCTCGACTTCAAGCCGACGGTGTAGGTGCAGCTCAGGGAGATTCCGAAACGCTGGGACATGGCAAGGCTCTTAAGTCGGTGTTGGCTGACTGGAGGACTTATGTAAGTGCAGAATGGAACAATATCCAAACTTTCCGGTCCCTAACACAAACATAATTCCAGTTCATGACCTTCCTTTTTATGATGGTGACGGGCGCTCAAACGATCCAGTACTTTGTATGTCGCTGTTCATCTTGGCTCATCCCGGCTGACGGCTGACTACGTTATACGAAGATTCCAACACTGACCAAGAAAATGGGATATCAAGGAGTCATGGCTCAATACATGACCATTCCTGTGAGCCGAGCCATTACGGCGTTTGAAAGACAGCGGCTGACCGCCTCTTAAGATCTACATGGTTGCAGTCGTCGGCATCATCATCATCCCTATGTCGTCCGATCGCACAAAAGAACGGGCCTGGCACATTACGATCTCGATGTTAGGCGGCGCAGCCTGCTTCGCTGTACTTATCGCCACTCAGCATCCCAAAGTCCAATACGCCTTCCTTTGCTTCGGAGTCGCTGCAATCTATGCCAACCCGCCACTCGTGCTTGTTTGGACCAGCAATATCATCGCCTATCCTGCCGAGAAACGAGCCATTACGCAAGCCTTTGTCAATGCACTGGGTAACTCGGCGAGTATTTACGGCTCTTTCTTGTGGCCAGCCAAGACCGGACCGAAGTACACCATGGGCTTTGCGGTGACCCTTGCGATGCTTGCTGCCTGCGCTGCTGGAGCCCAAGCGATGAACTATCTCAACAAAAAGTATCCTTACTCTTACGAAATGCCAGCGCGTCGCCAAGATGTCGAGATGCCAGAAGAAATGGGAACCGGTGCGGAGACCCCGTTGGAGAAGTCTGATATGTCTCACGCCACCTAGCAGAAGAAGATGGTCTACCGCGCGGGCCGGGAAATATCTACGCGGATTGTAAAAATGAGAAACAACAACATATAGGTGCTTGCAAATTGTACAACTACCGCCATTGTACTATGCATTTCATGACAGAGTGACAACTGTTGCAGCCATTCAGTAGCACTCAGCAACCATGGGTACGTGATGTGCTCGATTGGTCAGAGACGGAGAGCTTTTTCGAGGTGTTGGGTTGCCGAATTTCGAGATGGGATGCCGTCTTGTCTATAAAAGGTGGATAAGACGAGACGAGTATTCGGGTTCGTCATTTGGGCCTGTACGTCTGCGACTCAATTGATTGGTATCGTCTTGCAAGGTATAGCTCTTCGCACAGGCGTCCATTGTCTGCAGTCCATGCTGTAATCTTTTCGATCGCAAGCTGACCAGAATGCCACGCTACAACATCAGCTACTGCATCAACTCATCCTCATCCTGCGTCACTTTCGCCACTGCCTGTTTCAGACCTGCTTCTTCAGCAGCAAGGACAGCACTGACTAGTTCTGCATCAAATGTCCGTTCGGCGATATCTGCGTCTGCCAGGGCAATACTATCGATCACTGCGTCCTGTGGACCTTCCGAGGGCTGGCCTGGTATCGTCGATGTTGCTTGTGCTTCTTGCAAATGAAGCGTACTGTCAAGACGAGCCTTTTTTGTACGATGGGTATCGGAGCGCGAGCCTTCATCTGTTGCATGAGTTCTCTTGCCAAGTTCGGTTGACCTCTCGGGCGTGCCTTCCACAGAAGTGGCTGCCGATGCTCTCTTGGCCTTTTGGTTCTGACGATTCAGTCTTCTCGCTGCTGCCTGATTTATTACGATTTCCGAGCTCGGGATTCTGTGAAATGAGTTAGCCATACTGCTAGACCCAATACAGATGCACCTACACCCGAAGGGCATGCAACAAGAAGCCGCCGGTTCCACTGGTAGACATTGTCGGGTGTGTCCTGCCAGGCAAGACTTGATATCGCCGCATGAAGCTCTCTGTCAGACTCGGAGCGAGATACTCGGGTCTCGAGCGCATCCCGGTCAGTGTCTGAGCCAAAACCGTTTGAAATTGGGAGTAGATGACAATCGGTGCGGATCCAGCAAGATATGACGTCAATCGCTGGAGGAACGATGGCGGTGAAACAAGGCTTGCGCTGATCAGACTAGAAGCCAGATGTTAATTCACGAAGGCTACGATTGCGTGGAGAGACTCACCCATCCCAATTGCCGCGATGCAGCTCATCCCTCGTGCGTTCCAAATCCGCGACCTGCTTGCCTTTTCTCCGTGCTTTTGCCTGTAGCTTCCGCTCCCTCTTTTCCCTGTCTGCCTCGGTTTCTCCTTCAGGAACTTCGTCATCATCATCGTCTCCTCCATCCGCATTCTCGACCGATGTGTAGTCCTCCGCGGCAAGACTCCAATTAAGCCATCCGAGACAGCGGTCCAGCACTCGCTTTTCAAAGTTCATCGCTTCGAGTACGGGCCACCCTGGAGGACTGTCAGAATCCGTGAGGACGAAGATTCTGCCGTGACCGCCGAGACGTTCAAGGATCGAGCCGATGAGTAGGCCACCGACGTCGTCTATGACAAGGTAACAGCCCCCCGGACGGATGTTTGAGAGATTCAGTAATTGTGATAGTGTATCGCGACGAAGCGAGAGGATGGTTGCCGGTGTACGAGCGTTATAGTAGTCGATGAGGTTATTTGGTGTTGGAGACAGCGGCGTTACGGACATTGAGTACCTGTCGAGGGTATCAGTTATCGCATAACGCGCCGCAACAGGGCCTGCACTGACTTCTTCTCCTTCCGCTTTCTCCACTTCTCCTTGCTGAACTCGGTCTTGAGCTTGAACCTGTCATGCCTCTCTTCTTGTATCCGGATAATTTCCGCTCCGTCCACACCTTCGGCTCGGAGTTTGTGGATTTCTTCCGCTGACAAGAGGTTTGATTCGGCTTCTTGTCCGGTAATGTCGTCAATCAATTCGTTTGTAGCGTCCGTTTCCTCTAAGGACAAGAGAGCGTAAGTACCGTATTGTGCGAGATTCGGACATGACTTACCCAGTTCCTCTATTCTCGCAGGCCGCTGCGGCACCAAGATATTGCCAGCGCCATCAGAAGAGCCAGTTGCGGCGGAATCCTTGCCCTTCTCTTTTTTGCTCGCCTTCTTGCCCTTTCTCGGATCCTTGTCTGTCGAATTCGCTTCACCTTCAGCTGCGGGTGTGTCTTCGTCCAACAATATAGCGGCTTCGGCGGCATCCATGGTGGCAGAGGATTTTGGCGAAACGACTTCGTAGGTAATATCGTAGTATTTGCCAATCAGCTCTCTCGTGGGGAACGAGCCGTACTTTCCGAGAGAAGTGAGCCTTCCATATTGGTCAGTAAGAACCCCATTGCCTGACAGCAGAACACTTACCCCGTCGACGTAACGACGATACTCTTGATCGCGTCACTGGGAAGCCGCAACATGACCGCGTCCCCTTCCTTGATAACGTTCACCCTCTTCATCATGCTCTCCCGAATCGACTGCAATGTTTCCGGTGCCTGAGCGGCCTGACGACGGGCTCGGGAGTGGAGTGCCGCATGAATCGATGATTTTGGGGGATTCGGAGCCTGACGAGTGTCGCCGCGGGGTGCACTGATCGATGACATTATGAAGAGGCTTGCTCGAGGAGCCTCTCGCGACAAGGGTGGATCGGCTGCTCGAGAACAGCGCTATGAACCCGGGCGTTGTAAAGTCGACCATCTGGTCAGACGGCTATTCCACAAAAATCAGCCCAGGTCGGAAGCAAAAGATGGTCTATGAGCCGAGCCATTCAGGGTGATTGACGCGACCTCCTCCTATCGACGATGAATTCTTTGACGGTCTCTATGCCTTCGAGGTCGAGTCTCTCGGAATAATTCCAACGTCCGCTCGAGATCTCAACGGCATGAAATATCACTTGGATAAAGATCACGCCTTACACGGCGTACAACTTCACATGACGCGCAACGAGGCCGCAAAGCACGCGGTTATCAACGAATCATTGCAGCGATGCTCCGGATTAACAAGCGCGGTGAAGAATTCCTGGAAGGACCCAACAGTTTCAGCATCAAGAAAGCACGCCTTCGTCGAGGTCCGTGTTGGTGCTGGCAGCTGACCCGAATACAACGGGACAACGAGGCGACAACTCGGGGAGAAAATCAGCAGGTAGCGAGGTGGAAGCAGCTGATTGTTGCACCAACGTGAATATTTCCTCTATACAGAATGGTATGGGAGAAGAGTATGGATACACATGCGAGGGTTTCCAATCCGAATTCTAGGTGAAATTTCAGTAAGTACGCAAGCAATGTGTGAACTGTGATCATAGACGCTTCTTTTCATCCACCCCGCCAGTCGATCTTTTTTCTTCATGGGGTCACATGTATCACAATGCAAGTCACATCTCAGTGTATGATATGCCTGCGAATGCATCAACATTTTGAAAATGGACCACGGATGCCATATGCATCCAAATTCAGATAGTCCGACTTCATATGCTTCAGACCTATGGATTGGTAGAGGCCTGTACCGAATCGAGCTTGGCAAGACCGATGTAGACTTTGCTTTAAGCCTCTTGCGAATACAGCCAATACTTCTCTATACCCTGGTTTACGTCGACCACCTTCGGCTTCTGCCTGCTGCGCTCAACTGGGACTTTCCAGTCGATAGGACCGGTCAATGGAAGACGAGCCACGTTAATTCACCGTGAGATCCCCCAGCTTCTGACCCATCTGCACGGTTCTAGATAGACAAGACGCCCGCGCTCTAGCGAAAAGAATCGTTCATGACAACATGGGTCGGAACTGCTTATCAGTAGGAATGCGCGAATTCTGTCCTGGGTGGCAGTTGTGACGCGAGTGGATGCCGTGCAGTCCATGTTGCTTATCAGAATCATCGACGAGTGGTCTGATTCTTAGGAGGTAAAGCTGACGAGAAGATCCCGGGAATTCTCGTTGATGGTTATCTTCGGCGATGTCATCTGAAGCCCCTTGACAGGTTTCTCCTTGGCCCGGTATCTCCCCCCATGTGATCTATCGTTTCGATACCTAGACAGTCTCGAAGACGCCATATGTCCACTGGTTGATGCCATCGTATCAAACCGAGCAAGCTGCGTCGCCATCATCAGCCGTCAGGCAATAGCACATGACCGCTCGATGGCACCGCGGTCCGTCCCGTATCGTCATCGCCCACGTGAGCAGAACTGTCGCTTGTCGCTAGATGGTGCTCGTGTGGGCAGGGCTGCGTCGCGTCTGATTCGACCGACTTGCGAGCTGGCTTGTATGTCACAAGCTGTGCTCGGGCCCAACCTATCGCTTGCTCACTTCTTTGCAGATCAACAACCTTCAAGCTAGAAACCCGGTCTCGGACCCTGGGCTCCACATGCTTCCAGTTTTGGACGCAAGATAAAGTCTGGGCCGGGAGAAAGAACCGGTGTCGGACGGCCGCAACACATCTGTATAATCAGCAGGTAAATCGCATCGCTGTATTCATCATCCCACTAACATCTTCTGAGTGATCATGAACTTAAACGAGGATCAGCGCCGATAGCTGCGTAGCTTCAGGGAGGACGTGGTTCCTTGCACGGGCGGAGTAGGCCTCCTCTTCACCCTTCGAAATGAGGCTCCGGGTTCCATCATTGCGTGTCATGCATGGTGATGTGATACTCATTTACAGACAAACTGCGAGATCAGGAACGGATCACGAGCTCTTTGCAAACGGAGCGTGTACAGACACCGTCTCACCAAGTGGTATCGATGTCGACGTTGAGCTTTCACTTGTATCGCATCCTGACCAAACACATTTGGGGTATCGATACCGGTTTAACTTCGTGCGGGAATCTATGTGAATTAGAAGTCATCCTCACGTCTCCCGGCCACCGCTCGCCAGGGGTACCAACAGCTGCACCAACGAGGATCTCCGAGACTTCAACTATGACTATGAAGCGTCTCCTTGCTGATCACCAAAATGGCTACAACCTTCCACCAATATCTTTGTGAGCGGCCGCGTGTGTCGGCTAACTCGGCCATCCGCGGCAAACACTATGTCATTATGTCACATAACTGTTTTATGCGTATGCTAACGTGACACATAAGGCACATCCAGCTCTTTGGATTGTGCAGAAAGAGCAGTGGGAAATTCGTAAGGAAATCCGTCAGCTGTGAGCGACCCGACGTTTAACGTTACCGCTGATTTAATGGCTGATTCGACGAGACTTGATTCTCGAGGTCGGTGGAGTCTCTTTCATTTTGGCTGACTATACAGACGGCGACAGTCGCTTCACCAAACCCCGATTTCCGGCGACATGAGAGAGTCACAACGCCAACGTATCCATTCAAACTGATAAGGGGTAGCCACAAGTCTGAAGTGGAGCGGCACTTGCGTAAGACGCCCGTGCCTAGTTCCTGTATCAAATTTCGCAAGTTCTACTACTCAAATGTTAATACTGCGCTACCATATGCATGAGAGTACTGTGTGTGTCAAGCAAGTTCTGTAGCATAGCGAAGCCTTTGTGGGTATGGGTCGACCGATCTCAACCGTTATCTTTTCCAACCTCGCATCTCTTGAGATACGATGGAGCCCGCTATTCCGACCTCTTCAGCAGATTGCCGTCAGCTAGCGCGTCAGTCTTCCCTGTAGCTCGACACCCGTTCCTCGTGCGCGGCATAGTGATATGCATGATTGTGAAGTTCATCGAGGGCATTTTGGTACCTGAATATCGTGCCTGCTCCAGCAATCACTGCAACTGTTCTATCAATCTGACAAGCTCTCTAGGGGTTCCATGTGTGGTTACTTGTGTCTGCTTTTGCATTAGTCCTTGTATTTATACGGCGGCTGTGGTAGGCTTATTGATCGTCTAAGAAAGATCAGAAAGAGTGAGAGATCCTCTGTCAGACCATGGATCGCTAGATGTAGCTCAGAATAGCTCTTAGAATTATAATTATATAGATCTTGGTATAGAATGCATTCGCGGTCGCGGAAGCTCCCTCGCTATCGGCATTTCAGCTGAAGGGGGATTTGTGTCTAGAGGGTTTCGGAGCGGAGGCTGAGACGGATGAATCGAAAGGCGAGCCATGAAGCCATCTAGGAGCTTTTTGTGAATGGGCTTCTAGAAGCCCGGCTGAACAGAATACTGATGGTGGCCGATTTTTTTAAGTGCATGGGCTAGGTTGGCTGCTTCTATATTTGACGACAGATTCAAGCTTGCAGTTCTCTGGCTGTGACAGACGATTTTCGGACGATTCTTGCAGCTGTGCTTGTTGACTTGGCTCGCAACACCAGCTTGTAAAAATACTGGCCTCCGAAAGAGCGCTTGAAAGTTCAAAGCAGTATTTCAAAGGTCCTGCTAAACTTGCCGCAGCTTCACTCATAAACCGGTCAAACAGCTATCTAAAACAAATTCTACTGAGAGCATTCCGAGAGCATCATTCAGTACAGCACTGAATGATCAGGTCGACAGGTAGAATTTCAGTATGCCGCCAGAACAACAGGGTTTAGCAATCAGGAGCGTCACAAGGCCACCTCGCGATATCTGAAGCTGTCTGCACGGCCCGACATTTGGCCCGAAGAAGTGACAAATGAGTAAAGAGCTGAAACAGTCTACTGATCTGCTGATTCGAGCCCGCCCGAAAGGTGGTTTGACGGCCCCGGGCGGAAGGCTCCATGTGGTCATCGGGCTCGCCAAAAGCAGCGACGCAGGATATGCGCACAGCGATGTTACCCGGCAGCTCGTATTTCTCCGTGCAGTCTACAGAGAGCGATCCCTTGCAACCAAAAGCTCGAACGAAGAAGCTGCAAGGAGATGGGTTGACGGAAAGCCCCACAAGGTTGTCACCACGCGATCCCTTTCGCTATTCATCTCAGCGCGCTTTGGCGCTTAAAATAGCCTTAGTTAGCGCTAAGCGACCTCTCCACAAGTGAACCTGCGCGATGCCATTAGCTCGTTTCACAAGATAGGTCAACTATAATCTTCCGTGCCTTGTAATCACATGGGCTACCTGTGCTAAAATGTCCATGCAGCTGCCCTTGCTATCACGGTTCGCACTATCGGGTTTGTGTAGTTCTCCGAAGATACTGCCGGTTAATGATACAGGATGTCCCTTGTGGGCGAACAGCGGGGCCAGAGCAGGGAAGGAGGTATCTGCCGATGAACCGGGTGGCGGATAAGGTGATTTGACCCGCACGGACGCAAGAGCACGTCGTCTGACTCGCATATTGCGATATCAGGGCTCGCCACTCGTACTTTGGTCCCGGAATATATAGGCCAAGGAGCCCGAACAATCTTCGCGCCCGCTGCACCATCGGTCTTTCAAGCCCGCACCTTCCGACAAAAGGTAAGGACACTCAAGATGGAATACAGCAACACTGTCGACTACGAAAAGAAGGACCCGGCTCACGTCGGGCTCCACAATGTGGAAGCACTCTCCGAATCTGAAGACATCAAGTTGACCAAGGAACATTTGGGAGACGGCAACTATGACCCAGCAGCGGTCATCAGAACGCCATCGACAATGGACGACGAGGTCGAGGAAGACTCGCCATACCCCGAAGTGCGAGCTGCCGTATCGAACATGGATGACCCCACAATGCCCGTCAACACCTGGCGTGTTTGGGTTTTGGGGATGTTTTGGGCCATCGTAATGGCCGGTGTCAACCAGGTAAGATTTCCGCCACCTCGCATTATCCGTCGCGACTGACGCCGCGTTCCAGTTCTTCTTCTTCCGATACCCCAACATTTCCATTCCAGCAATTATTGCGCAATTGTTGTCCTTCCCGATGGGCAAGTTCTTGGCGCGAGTGATGCCCAACAAGTGGGGACTCAACCCTGGACCTTTCAATGTGAAGGAACATGGTGAGTTCACGTGCGACCACGGTTAGTATCCGCCGCTGACGCCCCGACAGTCTTGATCACCGTCATGGCCAGTGTCAGCGCGCAGAGTGCTTATGCCACCGATATCATTGCTGTGCAGCGATTCTTCTACAACCAGACCGCAGAAGACGGATGGGGCTACGGCTACCAGATCATGCTGGTCGTCAGTACTCAAATGATCGGTTTCTGTCTGGGTGAGTTGCCCTCAAGCCCGGATTTGGGTGTATGTTGCTGAGACTTCCCCATCAGGTGGTCTTTACCGGAAGATGCTGGTCTGGCCGTCTGCCATGATCTGGCCGTCGACCCTGGTCAACACCGCTCTTTTCAACACTTTGCACGCTGTCGAAGACGAGGGTCTTCGAGAGAACGAGGGTCGAAGCATGTCTCGAGAGCGATTCTTCAGTTATGCGACTGCCGGATGCTTTGTCTGGTCGTGGTTCCCCAACTATCTCGCTGGCTTCCTCGCCTACTTCGACTGGGTTACGTGGATCGCCCCCAACAACCAAAAGGTCAACATGCTTTTCGGTTACCAGCACGTAAGTCTCTGGTGGTCTGCGGGAAAGCTCTAAGCTGATGGCCTCTCAGGGTATGGGTATGAGTATGCTCACTTTCGATTGGGGAATTATCTCCGGTATCGGAAACCCCATGGCTACCCCCTGGTGGGCTACTGCCAACATTCTCGGTGGTTTCGTATTCTTCGTGTGGTTCCTCTACCCGATCATGTACTACAAGAACGTTCTCTACTGGGCCTACATGCCCTTCTCGTCTTCAACATCGTTTGACCGATTCGGCAAGAAGTACAACGTCAGCCGAATCATGAACAAGGACGCCACCTTCAACGCTGAGGCATACGCCGAGTACTCTCCTCTTTTGTTGAGTGCTACGTGAGTCCTTTGAATGCTCTCTAGTACGTCGCTTACACTTTTCAAAACAGCTTTTCGTTCAGTTACGCCTTGTCCTTTGCCGCTCTCTCGGCCACCTTGTCCCATACCTTCCTGTACTACCGAAAGCAGATTTGGGCTCAGGTCCGAAAGTCGGTCAACGACAAGGACGACATTCACATGAAGTTGATGGCCAGGTATCCCGAAGTATGTACAATTGCTTATAAGCGAGTACGCGAGTCCTAATATATTGTACTCAGATCCCCCTCTGGTGGTATGGAGGCGTTTTCCTCGTCAACCTTGCCATGGGTATTGCGGCTATTCGAGCATGGCCCACGGGAATGCCCGTTTGGACCTTGTTCCTCGCTCTGGCCATTGCCATCGTCTTGGCCTTGCCTATCGGTATGATCCAGGCCATTACCAACCAGCAAGTCGGTCTCAACGTCATCACCGAATTGATCATCGGTTTCGCTGTTCCCGGCAAGCCCGTCCCGATGATGATCTTCAAGACTTACGGTTACATCACCATGGCGCAAGGCATGTCCTTCGTCAACGACATGAAGCTCGGTCACTACATGAAGATCCCGCCAAGGCTCATGTTCTGGGGCCAATGTCTTGCCACCGCCGCCGCCGCTATTGTGCAAATCTTCGTTCAAGCTTGGGTCTTTGACAACATTGACGGAATCTGCGATGCGACCGCACCCATCTGGCGATGCCCTTCCACTCAGACTTTCGGAACAGCATCTATCATTTGGGGAGCGATCGGACCTCAAAGGACGTTCGGTGCCGGAGAGCTTTACTCCCAATTCAACTGGTTCTGGCTTATTGGTGCTGTCCTCCCCATCCCGACCTACTTGCTCGCCAAACGATACCCCAAGTCTTTCTGGCGATACGTCAACTGGCCCGTCGTCTTCTCCGGTGTCCTCCTCATGCCTCCGTACTTGCCGATCAACTTCCTCAGTTACTGCTATGTGGGATTCCTCACGCAGTATGTCTGGCGACGACGACACTTTTCCAGCTGGCAGGCGCGAAACTACGTCTTGTCCGCCGCCTTGTCCGCCGGATACGCCTTGGCCATCATTGTCATCTTCTTCACGTTGCAGTACCCTCAGGATGGCAACATCGGTCTCAACACTATCCAATCCTGGTGGGGCAACACTGTCTTTGGCAACACCCTTGACGCCTTGTCAATCGGCAGTGCCGCTATTCAATTGCCCAAAGGCGGCGCTTTCGGCCCCGAGCCTGGAACCTGGCATTAGTTGGAGTTGCGAAGGGAGGTATAGGAGTTGTAATAGTAATAGAGTATTGTGGTGACAGGTATTTTGTATCGGCTTGCGAGCTGGAATACTATAGTGTTTACGAATCTAATGACATGAAAACAACACTACGTTGGCTTGTGTCGCTGCTAAAGCTTGAAGAACATTCTTTGCTGGTCCCCGATAAAGGAACGAGAAGACGGGCCCACTGGCGTGTTGTGCAATGCGATCGCGCATGCCAGCGAAACCATACAGGTGAACAAGGGTCCGTGGAGCTGTCGGTGGAGAGGGTTGAAGTGTGGCCGCGATCGCCTCTGCGGAAGCAAATCGCCGTCTAGGGGAACGCCGGTCCACGCGTTGTAGGCATAGTATCGTTACAACGCTGGTACCTCGGCGCCACACCACACCCTTGCTACCCTCCACGAGCAAAATCTTGCAATGGCACAACCGCACGCTCACCCACACCCTCCGCCTGGGGCTGTGCCTCCAGGTATGCGTCCCGGCATGATGCCGCAACCGCCTACGCAACTTCCACCACAAACGGCAGCCCTGTTGGATTCTCTGCCCTTCAACCCCGTCAGCTACACATACAAGGACGCCCCGCCCCGCCCTCCTGGAGCGCCTCCGGCACTACCCATCATTGTCTGCAAGGAGCATGAAGACGTCATCTGTCCCCGCTGCGGAACGGATTTCAGCGAGATCAATCAGCTCGGGCTTGTGATGAGTCTGATATCTCCCGGCATGGTTCCGCCGCCGCCCAATGTTCAGTTCCCCAATACCGCCGAGTCGATCAAGAACGTGCGGGATAAGGGAAACGTAAGCTGTGACATTGGCTCGATTTCATTCGCTAACTCGTCTTTGCAGGAACAATTCAAGCAGAACCAATACCCGCAAGCCGCACAATTGTACACGCAGTCAATGGTTATGTCCCTGAACAGACCATCATGGGAGCAAGGCAGCTTCGTCAAAGACGAAATTTCGAGCGCGCTGTTGAACAGGAGTGCCGCGGCATCAAAGATGGGCGCGTGGTGAGTCCCGTCCGATTGATGTCTGCGTTTGGCTCACCTCTTGCAGGACGGCGGCGTACGCGGACGCGGAGACATGTATCAAGTTGAACGATAAGAATCCCAAGGCATACTTCAGGTGAGTCCCGTCGCGCCCTAGAACGACTGACACTGATACCCTTGGTCTTTCAGGAAAGCAACCGCATTACAGGGAATGGAGCGCTTAGACGAAGCCTTGGCAGCGCTCGAAGCCGGTCTCGTTTACGAGCCGGAGAATGCGGTATGTTTAGGCGCTTTCTCGAGAATACAGTTTCCCTAATCTCCCTTGGCTCGCAGGAATTGAAGACGACAATGCAGATCATCCAGCAGCAGATAAGGGCACAACAAGAGGCCAACACGGGTGTAGCGAGCGGTCCAGAGGATTCGGTCGTATCTGCCTAGACTCTACTGCATGGCAGTATCGATAGCATGCCGTCGGTTGTATCACCGTGCACGCCGTAGCACAAATGATGGCGACACCTCGATGTCCAGAGCGATAGATGTCAATGACTGGCAGAGCGATTACTCATTCACCGATGCAGATGGTAAGAGAAAACCTATGGTCTGCTGTACCAGCGAAACCGTCGGGTCTTAGCAATGCTGAAATTCGTTGACTTCGATCATGGCTGCAAGGCAGTCTCGACCCTAATGGTATTCCTGCACTCGCGCTTGACGGTTGACGCCTCGCTCAAGATAGAACAGGGACAGGATTGGGCAAGGTTCTTATAACCCATGTCCTTGTTGCGTCACGATAAAGGAGCGAACTTTGAGTCCTATCGCTTTGAGACAGCGCTCAGGCGCTCATACATTGCTTCGAATGCCTTCCTTCCTTTTGGTATGGCTTCTTTTCCGGGTCGGGTCGCTTACGCGAGCTATTCATAATGGTAAAGGTTCATAAGAATGCCTATTCCGAACGAAGTGAAAGGTCGTTATTGCTCAACGCCGTATGCAAGAGCAGTTGCCGTCATCAAGCGGGTCAGACAGCGAATTCGCTAGACTAGCTCCGCATTCAGTCGACCGAATTCATTCTTGGCTGGATGGCTTCATCAGCCCCGACACGACATTTTCTGACACCGAATTGTTGGACGAGGGTACTGCCTGTTCTACCGAGTACGAAACACCAAACGACAGTAAGGCTCGCCTTGCAAGAATCATTCTCGATGACTGATTGTTGCCTTGTCTCGAAAACCGTTGAAGGCCTGCCTTCACAGGCAGATTTACACATCTGTCCGCCCCCCACGCGTCTGCACAAGCGGAGGAAATGGCTACACGAAAAGTTGAGAAACGCCTGGCACAAGACGGCTAAGACGGCTGCTTCTTTGTCTTTCCGTGCCCACAAGTACAGCAATCGGTATGTAACTCGCCTATCCGATTGACATTTGTAGAGATAATCCAAATGCAGGCCGCAAAGCGTCGACAGATCCTACTCGCAAGCAGCAAATGAAACGCGTGAGGACGGATCTCCGAAGGTTGGCGAGGATTCGATTTGGCGAACAATTCTAGTGGCACCAGAGAATAGCGAGGATGGAGAAGTCAAGAGGCCAGTCGCCCAGGCTTGTTACGTTACGGTGCAAGACGAGAGGGGCACTCTCCCTTTGTCGTATGCCCCGAAAAGGCCGCTTGATGGGGATCGGCAACAAGGTGTGGCCAGCGGTATATCTCTCTCATTCAGTCCTTGGACCTTCCGAAGGCCTTCCGAAGGGTCTCCGGACCTCCGCCCTGTCACTTGCGTCGAATGCCAGCCCATTGCTCCCCAGGGGCGCCGCATCGTCTTGGAAGATAGTTCCCCAGGCATGTAAGTCCGAAGTAGACCATCAGTCCAGCATCAGATGTCCTACTAGTGCTTTAGTAAATACAGGGGAGGGGTGGCGATACAAGGCACGCAGTGAATCAGGGGTGGTGATATGAGTCCAGCCTCTGATGCTCATCATTATGTTTCTTAGCCGCATTCCTAATTCCCAAGGTATGCTCTACTGCTTGTACAGTTTCCAAGAGAGAGATTTCACAAGTTCCTCTGGTGCGATACATCAAATAGACGGATCTAACAAGACGATTACAGACGATTCCATAACGTCGACTGCTTCTGTGAGGGCGAGTAAGATACGAAAGCACGGCACGCGGGACAATAGCTATATCACCATCCTGCTGAGAGGTTGGATCTATTCCAGGTCTTTGAGATGAGAGCAATCCATAGAGTAGATGGCGCTACCCGAACTCACACGAGGTGAGAAAGCGCGACCGATCTCCTAGCAAGAAATGCATGATTGAGCCGCACAGGGGCGTAACGCCAAAAAGATGGTGGCCAGTACGATTCGACCCGGGCATGGCCAGCTGTCTTTTGGGTTTAAACATGAGACGGTGTCTGTCCCGGCTCTTTTGTCCCGGCGGGATAGGCTGAGGTATATTGCGGCAATACCGCCTCCACGTCGGGTCAGCTGGCTGGCCGAAGTCGATCGGAACGTCAAAGCGCCTTGAAATGCTTGAAACGCCGTTGAAGCTGACAAGGTTTAATCCGCCGATGTCAATTATTCAACCTCAATGCGTTCAAACGGGTGTGCCGCACCGCACAGCTCACCGCACGCCGGCGGTTTGACACTGACCATCCGCCCATATCGGAAGCAGAGCAGCACAACTCGATATTCTGTCTGAAGGATATGCCACGAACCGCCGCGGTTCATAGACCTCGACCAGTCATGGCGGGATGCGGAGTCACCGAAGTTGTCGATGCGAGCAAGGTTGATAGATCACCACAAATATATCATCAATCCACTTTCACTTACCCTGTGCATATTTCGGAGATTATCGCTCACCTGCAACACGTTTGGACAAGTACCTGCCAACCCCTCGCATCATGTCTCCCTCGATTGCCGCGGACGTTCACTCGTATGTCCCCCACTTTGAAACGCTGAAGAAGAACGCAAAGGTAACGGACAAGGTTGCTCCTGTGAGTATCTCTATGTTGGTCCAGCGAAAATCTCTTAACGTAGCCTCAATAGCCCAAGGAGGAGCAGCTCGTCTTGAACACGGTACGATGTTTGGCCGCCGATCTTTGCCAGCAATACAAGGGTGGCCACCCGGGAACAGTCATGGGAGCGGCTGCCATTGGTCTTGCGCTCTGGCGTTACGAGATGAGATACAACCCTGCAAACCCAGAGTGGTTTAATCGAGACCGTATGTGATAGTCTGCAGTTGGGGAAATACGCGACTGACACCGGTGTCGCTCAGGCTTCGTGCTCTCCGCTGGACACGCCTGTCTTTTGCAGTATTTGTACCTGCACTTTTCTGGATACGAAGCCTGGACACTCGACCAGATCAAACAATACCACGCTCCCGTCATGTCCGGATCCATGGCTGCCGGTCACCCGGAAATCGAATATCCAGGTGAGTATTCACCCTCACTTCCGCCTCTGATTGCTGATTCATTCGAATTCAGGTGTCGAAGTCACTACGGGTCCTTTAGGACAAGGAATTTCCAACGCCGTCGGTCTTGCCATGGCATCCAAGCAATTGGCTGCGACCTACAACAAGGATGATTTGAAGGTGGTTGACAACAAGATTTGGTGCTTTACCGGTGACGGATGCTTGCAAGAAGGTGTCGGTCAAGAGGGTAAGTCTGTCGCCGTGCTCACTCGAGCATTGCTGATACCTTGCCAGGCATTTCCATCGCTGGTCACCTCGGGCTGGACAACCTCATCTTGATTTATGACAACAACGCTGTCACTGTTGACGGAAACATCGATTCTTGCTTCTCGGAGGATACCTCCGCCAAGCTGGCCGCACAGGGATGGCACGTCATCGAGGTTGAGGATGGTTCCAACAACGTGAGTCTTCTGTTTGAGAAAAAAACAAATTTACATACTCACAATACTACAGCTCGCCGGCATTCTTGAAGCGCTCGACAAGGCAAAGTCTCTGACTGGCAAGCCTATCTTTGTCAACATCCGGACCGTCATCGGTCACTCCTCAAGCAAGCAGAACACAGGAGCCGTTCATGGAGCGGCTTTGGGAGAGGAGGACGTCCGCTACGTCAAGGAGGCTCTGGGTTTCAATCCCGAGGAGAAATTCGTCGTCCCGCCGAAAACCTACGATTACTTCCAGGAATGCAAGCCCAAGGGTGCTGCTGCTGAGGCGGAATGGAACAAGACCATGGAACAGTATGCGCAGAGGTATCCGGCAGAGTACAAGCAGTTGCAGATGCGACTCGCTGGCAAGTTTACAGAGGACAACTGGAAAGAGCTCTTGCCAGCCAAACAAGATCTGCCGACGGCAGCCCAGCCAACGCGAAAGTCGAGCGGTATTGCCGTACAAGCTCTTGTGCCGAAATATAACTCGTTCATAGCCGGCTCTGCCGATCTGCTGGAGTCGACATTTGTCAACTTCAAGGGTCAGGTGGAATTCCAAAACGTAGGTCTCAGACAATGTCGCTTGAGATCAATGCTGACTCTCACGTAGCCTGCCTCCGGTCTCGGTGATTATTCTGGTCGACAAATCCGTTGGGGTATCCGAGAACATGCCATGTTGGCAACAGCGAACGGATTCGCTGCCTACCAGAAGGGCATGTTCATCCCTATCGCCTCGACCTTTTTCATGTTCTGGCTCTACGCTGCACCTGCTGTTCGTATGTCTGCTCTGCAAGGGCTGCGATTCATCGGTATTGCTACCCACGACGCGATCGGCATTGGAGAGGACGGTATGTCGCCCGAGATGAGATATGGTGATTTTATCTGACAAACATTTCTGCAGGCCCCACCCATCAGCCCATCGCTCTTGCAGCATTCTACCGTGCTTTGCCGAATATCAACTTGATTCGCCCCTGTGACGCCGAAGAAGTGATGGGCGCATACGAAATCGCCCTCGACGACTCGAACGCCAACACGCCCAGCTTGTTCTGCCTCTCTAGGCAGGCTGTACCCTTGCTGCAGGGTACCGATCGTAGCAAGATGGTCAAGGGCGCATACATCGTCTATGGTGAAGACGTTGAGCCGGAATTGACGATCGTTTCGACCGGCGCCGAAGTCGCTCGATCTATCGCGACCGCCAAACTTTTGTCGTCGACCAAAAAGGTTCGCGTCGTCTCCATGCCGTCACAGAAGCACTTTGATGCTCAGCCCTTGGAATACCGACAATCCATTCTGCCGACATCCAAGTCACTCGTGGTCGCCATTGAAGCCTGGGGATCCTACGGTTGGGCCAGGTACGCGCACGCCTCGCTCTCGATGCATACTTTCGGCTACTCGGCACCTGCGGATCAGCTCTATGAAAAATTTGGATTCAAGCCCGAGAACATGGCAACGAAGATTGATGCCTGGGTGCACAAGTGGCAATCCGCATCGCGACTGCCTGCGGTTGGAGAATTCGACGAGCTCTTGCTTGGATACGCTCAGCACTAAAGTGGCGGGGAACAAACTGTGATGGTGGATAAGGGGCCTCAATATGGACGTTCCAGTTGTACTTGTATTCGTAGATGTAAACCAGTATTTCGTTTCCAGGCATTACAATGCATTAGGCGATATACGAACTTGGCGCTCGGCCGGACACAATGCATGTGTCTGATTGTACTGTGCTGCTACACTATCCAATCTGTCACCATCCGACAGGTCTCCCGCTCCTGAGCATAGCATGCCTGCCCTTGCACTGTATGCAAACTCGGAGACTTGCAAGCCTGCATCGTATATCTGAATTCTCTAACTGACTCTGATTCGCCCGACTCTGGCCTTCCCCTCTCCTTCACGTGCTTGGCGTCGATTCTGGTGCATGGTGATCGTGAAACACCAGGTCCATTCAAGCCAACATGGTCATCACAGGCGCATCCAGCCTCTTGTCTGCACATTGTCGAGATTGCACATATCATTTTAGGACGTCTACATCCAGCATGGCATCACCGAATCGCACGCCAAATCCGCAAAGTGTGGCATCGACGTCAGCCGGGACCTTGCCGCTCCCGTATGCTCAACCGAGTGCTGTCCCTCCATCGAAGAAGGAGTCCAGGGGTCCGCAGAGGTCAGCGAGATCGGGAAATACCATCGTATTGCTCAGCTAACAGAATCTTTCGTCTCTCAGAACATCAAAAACGGCAAACAAGCTCAAGGTTCTTCCGTCAACCGCGACTCCGATAGATCCGATCGAGGAAGAGGATGATAGCGATGTAGATCAGAAAGCCGTAGAGAGGCCCAAGAGAAATGCCAAAGCTACTAAATCAGCGGCAGAAGAGGATACGGCCGGGGTAGAGGTGAGCCCGGCTGATGTAATATACCTGAGCGCGCGTTGACACAGGCATGCACTAGTTTTATACCGCTCTGTCGCAAATCCCTGCAGGATCCGCTAGGAGGGATGCTATGCGTTTGACGAAAACCGAAAAGTCCAAGCTACCTCGAGTGACGGCTTACTGCACGGCCGCGTAAGCACGATGACACTCTGCTCTGACATCGTGTCTCATTCATATCAAATTCGACAGAGGCTTCAACCTACCGGCTCTTCAGGCGTGGCTCTCTGCAAGGCCCTCGGCCTATCGATGCAATCCTCGTCTTTTCGATACGGATTGTCTGCATACCCCTTATCTGCCCCCGGCATCCTTCTTGACCTCGACCTTGCACAACACGACATCGTCCTCGATGCCGCGGCCCTTGTCGCGGAGAAAATCTACGGGGAATGTCAATATGAATTCGAAAGATAGAGATGTTCCAGAGGCCGACCTGTTGGGTTTAGATAATGAGGGCAAGTCTCTGCTTGAAAGGGTCCGAATCATTCTTCTTAATCTCCTCGTCCCTAGACGGCACAACCATGCATTGCGGATCTCACGCAGAGGGCATCGATGAGAGCGAAGCCCTTCTTGCCCACAAACGCGAACACCAAATCCACGACCGAGAAATATCCGACCGCGCAAGAGAATCGGAATCCGCCGCCCGCGAAGCCGAAGCGATCCGTCAACGTCGTGTGACCGGATTCAAGACTCGGCCTTCGGCTCTGGCGAGCGATAAGCCACCGAGGCGAAGCCAGGGATCGATTCATGAGGCGAATGGAAGTGATTGGGAGGGCGATGAGGATGATGCCGATGAGGAATGGGTGCCGGATCTCTTTGTGTTCGAATATGGAACCGTCGTAATTTGGGGAATGACGGAACGAGAAGAAAAACGAGTGTTGGCCAGCCTGTGAGTGAAGGCTTAGACGAAACAGTACATTCGGTTGAATTCGCTGCAGGCGCAAATTCGAGATCGAGAAGCTAAACGTAGAGGATATCGAAATGGAAGACCTCAACTTTTATTACGCAAATTATTCCCGGTACGCATGTCGTGCAATCCTACAAGTCAAAGCTGACTTTTCAACAGCATATATAACGACGTCATCACGCTACGAAAAGGATCGTCCTTCATGTTGGTACAAAAGCGTCTTTACCTCTGTAACGCTGACTTTGGTCTCCATAAAGGACCAAACTATCGCTTTCGCACGCCCTGTCGCAATCTGTCAAGATTTCTCTGTTTGAAGAGCTCATTGCATCCACCATCGACCAGACAAAAGACCTGCCGAGATCGCTCTCTGAGACTGGAAAGATCGGAGTCAGTGATAATCGTGGTGCTGCGCCGAAGTGTACTGAGGGCTTTCTCCTAGATGCCGCGAAAGGAGATTATGAAACAAATCGGGAGCCTCTTTATCCTGAGAATAAATTGGGGAGGATCAATCCTTGACTCACCCGTAAGCTTTGCTTCTCGAATCGATTCTGAACGATGCTGACTAAGTCACCTCCAACAGGAATTGTTCTGGACATACCCGGATCTGGAACCGCTATATCAGGCCGCAAGGAGTTACCTGGAGATCAACCAGCGTATTGATCTCCTGAATGCACGAGTGGAGGTGAGCACATGATCGGATGTTTTCAGGCGGTCTGCTGACACAGCATATCATTAGGTTTTGCAAGATATGCTGACCTTGCTGAAAGAGAGCGTCAACAGCAGTCACGGCGAGCACTTGGAAACGATTGTCATAGTCCTTATTGTCGTGGAAATCATTCTGGGTATCTTGACCATTGTAGTAGATGCGTTTGCCGGTTGAGCGCAAAAGATTTGGATTTAAGGTTGTAAAGTCAGGTATTTTCTTTGCTAGTAGTGTTCAAGCCGAGTCGTTCCGCCGCTCAGAATTTCAGGCGTGAGATGACAATCACAGATAGCCCATTTAACGTTTCACTTTGCAAATACAACTCAACTGTCTATCAACTTTATTACTTCTAGATAACGACCTGCCAGTCTATGAAGCTTGGGCATTCTATCGGTACCAAATCTACCAAGGGATCGGCTCCGCTATACCCTGACCCCAAAACTTTCCGCCATGCTCGGCACGTGTAGCCTTGGTGACCAAGTCGGCATATTCCTTGCCAGCTTGCTCAGGTGAAATCGCGCCAGGAAGGCTTGTAAAGTCCACGCCCATTTCCGCCGCGCTCTTGGCACCCATGTCTGTGGCGACGAGACCTGGTGGAGTCTTCCGCGTCAGGGTCTGGTTGTACAGGGCAGAGTGGGGGAGGCTTACCGGGATGATAAGGGATGACCACGGCGTTGTATTTCTCTGTCTGCTCGTGAATGACGTGTGCGACGTAATTCGCAGCAGCCTTGCTTGCGCCGTACGATCCATTAAGAAACATGGGCGGACAGTCACTGAAGGAAGCGATCAGGGAAGAGGTGATGAAGAACTTGGGCGCCGGCAAGGAGGGATCGGTCTCTCGGGTCGCCACCAAGAGAGGGAAGGTCGCTTGATAGAGGTAGACCGGGCCGAGCGTGTTGACTTGGAAGTTTGTCTTAAACATGGCAATATCATCGTTCTGCAGGGGAACGAAGGGGGAGTTGATGCCTAGACGATGCAGTTGAGCGAAAGTAGCGAGGCTTGAAGGAAGGCAAGGTGCTCACCGGCGTTGGCGATGACGATATCCAACCTTTCGGTGATCTTCTTAACCTCGTCCACGGCCTTCTTGTTGCTCTCTTCGTCATCTACAGTCAGCTGAATGACATGAACGTTGCCATTCTTGCTCGCGATCTCGTTGAGAGCTGTAGCGGAAGTCGGGTCTCGAGCACCAGCAAAGACGACGGCTTGAGGGTGTTGCTGAACAAGGTTTTTGACGAGATCAAGGCCGATGCCTCGGTTGGCGCCAGAGACTACAGAAGTGGTGCATCAGCTAAGGCACGGTTATAGGCGCTAGAGGGATGTACCGAGGATGAAGGGACCTTGGGATGGGGAAGAAGACATTTTGCGCGAATCAGTGAATGTGCGTTGGAGTGATTGCAGCGATGAATGAGTAGGCCCAATGCATTCCTACTGCCACTTATATCCATCAACATTATATACGTCGACTCCACATGCTGTCTGGATGCCCCATGCCTGCCAGTTGGTCAGCATAGCAAGGCTGTTTATTGCTCATCCACCTTGACCTCCCTGTCTCACAATGGCGGAAGCTGATCAATCGTCACCTTTCAGATTGCTATGCTGCTTGTCGGTTAGCTTATGAGATGGAGATGACGTAAAAGCTGGATGGTGGGAAGACAGCGTTACAGTCATCGCGACGTGGCCAACTAGGGAATGTCGTGCCAAAAACTAGTGGCTGATAAATGGGGACACAGGTCTTACGTGTTACATATACGACTCATAAGTCAGCTCAATCCGTCCACGCCCTTCTTTGACTGGAGCTGATAGTCTTCAACCGAGGTACAATCCATTTCGACGACGATACTGCGACGATGTCTCCCCCGCTTCCCAGAAGTTACCACGGTATCGGCTCTGCAAAGCCGTATCCAAGAAATTTGCCTCCATGCTCAGCCATGGTTGCATGTAGGACCAAGTTTGCGTAGTGCTCAGCGCATTCGTCCGGTTCTATGACCCCTGTCACTTGCTCACATGTGATTTCCCCTGTGTTTGACGGTATCGGGAAACATGTCAGTCGCGACAGGGCCTGTACGATCCGATCTATGCATTCATTAGTCACTTGAAGTACCATTGAGCCGATCTCAAGAGATGAGCATACCATGATGATAAGCAATCACCACAGCACCCAAATGCTCCGTCTGCTGATGAATGGATCGCACAAGGTAATTCGCGGCAGCCTTGGTTCCCCCATATGCAACACTGATGAACAACGGAGGCAAGCCTCCGATTGATCCAGCGATGGAGGAGGTGAGGATGAATTTTGGCGGAGCGAGGAATGCCGAGGTCGTGCAGATTCAAAGAGAGCGGCATATGTGGCCTGGTAGAGGTAGAGCGGTCTGAAAGTTCTGACCTGGAGATTGGTCTTCACAAGGCTAGGATCACTCGTATGAATAGGTACGAAGGGAGCGTTGATTCCTTTGCGACGTTCAGACATGTGATATGAGGCGGAACCCGGAAAGAAGCGGTACCTGTATTGGCGATGAAATATCCAACCTATCCGTAACTTTCCTGATATCCCCTCCGCTTCTTCGTTGCTGGCCTTACCATTTGCGATTAAATTGATCACGCGTAAACCCTTGCGATCGTCGGCAATGCGATGTAGCGCTTGAGCCGCTGACGAGCCTCTCACTCTAACGAAAATGATCGCCTCGGGGCAGCTTTGCAACAAGCGCCTTGACGAGAGCTAATCCGATTCCGGAGGTGGCGCCACTGACTGCAGGGTGTATATCAGCCTGAGCCCCATGAGTATGTTTATAGGCTTACTGAGTATGTAAGGGCCTTGCGAATCGGTCAGATTATGGAAGGGAATAACCGATGGGGAGCGCGCTCGGCGTGAGAGTACTGAAGCATCGTTGAGAACCGGGATTTAAGTAGTATATTCCTCCGATGTCGTCGATGGACACCTGAGTGACAATCAGAAGCGTTCAATGCCCATATTTTCCCGTGTGTTGCTGTCTTGCATCCTCTCCCGAGACGGCGAGATCCTATGCTAGAATGCCATCCCGCCATATTCCAAGGCAGGTACGTTGATCTGCAACGCCGTTTCCCCCGTTTTGCATCCGCTGGGTCCCGCCTTCCATGCCAGCCTGGGCTTCAAAGTGGTTCTTCAGCAGTTGCATCCTGCGGTTGGCCACTTGCTCTTTGCTGTTCTGCTGGGTTTGCGTAGCCTAAGGACGGGAAACCGATAAGCCACCTTTCGAAGACGATGCGGATAACGGATGCATCATTGATCATCCTAGCTACACTCAGCAAAAAGACAGGATACAAAACTGAACAGACCTCTACCAATGGCCTTTAGGATCGTATTCATACTCCCTGTAGACTGGCCTCCAGAGCTTGTCCTCCAGGTACTTTCTCCGCGCACCCTTGTCTTGAATCAAGGCGTCATCGTTAAGATCGGAAACACCTTCTCCGATAGCCTGGTCCATTACCTCGAGAGCGATCGCCTCGGCGACTTTCTGAGAATCTGCAATGGTAGACGTTCAGTCCCCCAACCGCTCGACATGCATCCCCCACTCACCTGCGAAATCCGGCAAGAGGCTCGCTTCTGGCTTTTCGGCGGAGGCAGGCGCCATATCACCGAGCACCTGCGCAGCACGCACAATCATCTTATCCGTCACCCTTGTTGCTCGCGCCAGAATCGCTCCGAGACCGATACCGGGGTAGACCAAGGCGTTGTTACATTCCGCAACGGTGTACTTTTTGCCTTCGCCGAGATCCACTTGCGGGAAGGGGCTCCCGGTGGAGATGAGCGCCTTGCCGTTCGTCCACTTTTGGGCGTCCTCCGGTTTGCATTCGGCGAGTCTTGTTGGATTGCTCAGCGGGAAGATGATAGGTCGGTCTGTGTGCTTGGCCATCTCTCGAATGACGTCTTCGGTAAAAGCGCCACTGGCGGTGCTCGTTCCAATGAGTACCGTGGGCTTGATCCGTTTGACGACGTCGAGGAGGTGAGTCTCGTCGGTACCCCAATCTTCCTCTTGTCGGACGAACTCGGGCTCAATCTCGCTTCGCACCTTGTCGCCCAAGCCCTTCTTGACGAGCCCGTACTTGTCGACAAGCCAGAATTTTGATGAAGCCTCCTTTTTGTCGGTACCGTCGACCAGAATCATGGCGTCTCGGATTTGCCTCGTGATGCCCAGCCCGGCACTTCCGGCTCCAAACTGGACGATGCGTTGATCCGAAAGCTTGGACTGGGTGACTTGTAACGCTGCCGTCAGTGTGGCCAATGTGACGGCGCCAGTACCCTGAATATCATCATTGAAAACGGCCTGCTTGGGCTTGTACCGCTCCAACAGCATCTGTGCATTCGACACTCCAAAATCTTCGAAATGAAGGAGACACTGCGGCTGATGCTTGATCACCAGATCGGCAAACTTGTCGACAAACGCCGTGTACGCCTCTCCCCGGACTCGGTCGTGATTCCAGCCGAGGTAAAGCTCGTCGTTGCGCAAGTCGGGGTTGTTGGTACCGACGTCAAGGACGACGGCGAGTGTGCGGGCCGGATCGATGCCGGCGACGAGGCTGTAAATGACGGCTTTCGCTGAGGAAATGCCGATTCCGCCGGATCCCTGTGAGGATTTAGCTTCCTACGCAATATGCCAAGACGAGCTCTACACACCTGGTCGCCGATACCGAGGATCTGCTCACCATCCGAGACGACAATCTGCGGAGTACTCGTTAGCCCCTGCGCTCATCTAGGAGTGGTTGACCAACGAGATCCAGTTCCCTATTCTGACAAGCGTCGAGAAAGTCTTCTTCCATTTTGTCGGCGCTCGGCGGTGACAGGTACAGTCCCTCGGGTTGTCGGAAGAGATGCGAATACCCTGAGATCGCTTCTGCCTGAAATGGGTTTTACCTCAGTGACCTAGCAGATGAGGCGGTCCTCTGATATACCTCGGTTGGCGTGTAGATGACGGGAAACTGGATGAAGAATAAGCGAATGGCAGATCAAGAAACAGCATCTGCTCACCATCTCCTCCAGATGCCTCGACAAGAGGTTGTAGAACAGGACCTGGTTTTGTGCTGCAAAAAACGTCAAAGAGGAGGCCATGGTCGAATTCCGAAAAGACAGCTTACCCTTCAAGCTCTGTAAGAAACTGTTTTTCCGTAGGTCGCTTCCTCGACTTTGATACTGATCATATGCACGTTCGACTTGTTGGTCCAGAGTATTGACGCTACCGAAAGTGAATGAGCTCTTGATTGATTGAACTCGAAAGTGGGTGCACACACACACCTAAAAGGTAATCTCCCCCTCAAGCCGAACTCTTCCCTCTCTCTTTCGGTGAAAGCTGATCCCTTGTTGAATACGGGCGACCGCAAGAGGGCTTCCCCGCGAAGGGAGACCTTGAGCTTTGCAGCGTCGGACGCTTCGCCATGGGTATGGTGGCTTGACATTCTGTGTTGCCGAAGGTGGTGGGGCAGGCGTATCCTTGGGAGTCTTGGTACAAGTGTAGACTGAGCTGGAGTGAGATACTGTGATAGAGCGTACCGATGAGTGGTCATCTCTAGAAGCTATCTATCGCTGACGAGCCCCGGGGAGATGCTCGAAGATGAAGCCCGCACATTTCTGCTTGCCTGCGTCATCCAATTGCCACGCACGCACCCCTATCATCTATTTACATCCGCCAGCCGATATTTCCGGCGTCGATCACTTGTCCTCCTCTATTTCGGTCTCCGGGCGCCCTTGCCGACTCGGTCTTTCGCCAACAAGCTATGTCTCGCATACCTCGCCAATCGAGCCTTCACGCCTCGTCGGATGCCAAAGAAGTCTACGGCGGGGAAACGGGCCTCCATTCCACCGCCGCCGTGCAAACGTATCTGGGTCCCGACCTCTTCCGAGTCAATTCAAGGAGGACCGGTCAGGACCGATGGCGAGGATTCATCATCGACGACCTTTTCAAACGATATCGCAGCGTCTATCCATGAAGTTTTCGAATTTCTGACCAAGTCGGCCGGATCTAGTGGAGGAGGAGTGACAGCCGCGAGACCGGGAAGGGGTCAGTGGACGGTCGTTGCGGGGTTTGTGGCGCTAGAAGATGTAGACGGTACGGGAGGCACGACTCGGGCTCCCGTTCAGCGCACTGTTGACGAGACGACGCGAGAAGGCATTCCGACATCGCCTTCAGACCACGAGGATCCTACCATTCCTGTTGAACTTACGAGCACACCTTTCGGGCAATCTTGTCGAATTCACCATTCAGGCGACAGGAGGAATCTTTCTGGCAAATGGCGAAAGCTGAGAGTTTGCTCGGTGGCGAGCGGCGTGAAGTGTCTCGGTGGCTACGTATTGGATAGCAATCCTCTCCGAGGTCAACCAGCAGAACCCTCTGCGACAAGGCCAGTATCAGGAGGACCTCCCTCGCCAGCAACGCAAAGGCCTCGACAAGCCGATAGTTGGTCGGAAAGAGACTCCCAGCTCGTCGATATGCACGCAGAGATTCTCGCACGTCGGGAACTGGAATGTCTCTTGATGAGGGAAATGCGGACGTTGGTCAAACGTTACAGGCGGTCCGCAGCAAAGGAACCGCCGGGACCGAGTCCCGAAAACAATCTCGACGAGGATCCCGAACCATTCCTGTTGGAGCTCGTGTTTCCTCGTTTCACTCGTTTTGCAAATCCTCGAGAGAGTCCTGCATTGCGCGACACAATCATTGGCGAGAGGACTTCCAAAGAGCTTCCAATACGCCCTTGGTTCCGCCTCAAACCGTCTATTCAACTCGTCCTCTACACCTCTCATGCACCATGCGGCGCGGCCTCAGACGCAGCTCACCTTCGTCGCCTTGACGCGGAAGACGCCAAGATCGGTGCCCTTTTCTCCCGCTTAGGCATCCAAAACCCAGCAACAAATCCCGCTGCGGATGGGTTACACCACACCGCTTCGCCCGTGAGCGCATTCCGGGAATCAAAGTCCCTCGAGGTCCCGCCGATCTGCAAAAAGCCCTCGAGAGCGGATGCGCCTCCGACGACAGCGTTTAGCTGCTCGGACAAACTGGGCCGGTGGCAGTGGCTCGGATTTCAGGGTGGGCGGTTGGCGCCGTTCTTTGAGCGGCGTGACATGGAGCTGGAGATGGATGCCGTGGTGGACCTGTGCACGGACAGAGCGACCCGGGCGCCGGCCCCGGTGCGGCTTGGTGGATTGATCGTCGGTGAAGACTACGAAAAGGTCTCGTTGCGCAAGATTTTTGGTCGGGGAGGTATCGATGGTTCCGCTACTGGGTATGCTCGACTTGGACAGGGACTCGACGAGGTATTATGCGGCAAAGCAGATTCTTATGGGAAAAGATGGCTGCAAGGATTGCTCGATGAGGAGCCATGCGGGATTTCACATTCGACCGTGCCGTTTGCGTACGGACGTGCAGCTGCCGCAATGATAAGCTCGAATCCTGAAAGCGAGCCGTCGGTCCCACCTTCGTTCGATCTCGACAAGCTTTGTGGAATGCCTTTGCCACTTCTACGCGACGTGCTCTTGCCGCCTCCTGCGTCAGCGCCAGTTCCATTCCCTGTCGCATTATCGTACCACGCATACTCGACACCGCAAGCGATCGGTCCGAACGGCCGCCTCAGTGGCGTCACAAGGGACAAGAAGACCAAGGCGTGGGGCCCGAATAGCGTGGCAAGGGTTGCCAGAGGGAGGATTTGGGATGCCTTTGAGGCGTTGGTGTGCGAGTATGAAGAGGTATTTGGGCCAATCGTTACGGCGGGGTACCGGAAGGGCGAACGAAGGAAGGGAGGACGAGGGTGGATTGAGGCTTCGACGTGGATGGAAGCAAAGGGTCCGTACGCTGGATGGCATGCAGGATCGGACGCCTGACCATCAGGCATATACGCATATTGGACCTGCGGGATCATGCGTGATGAGATTATTCAACAACGTTCCATCTCCCGATCCAGGAACACGTAGTCGATGCAATCGTTCGTATTGACAACATAGGTCAGGTCTGCCCGACCACACCTTGAATTGGACTCGCCGTCCTGCTCCGTCGCGGCACGAGCTCGTATGAATGAAAGCCACGCGCCGCATGCCTTCGCCCGCTCTGGTGCGCCCGCGCAAGGGACTGCCGCGGTTGCGGGGTAACAGCTGCCCGAACCCAGCCAAGCCAGCAGCGGGCGGGGCAATCAGGCCCCGTGCAGTGGCCTCAGGCTCTCTCTCGCGTGCTGAGTACAGACAGCGACATTCATCCTAGAGGACAAGACTCGGAGCGATTGTTTCGGTGCACCGAGGCGTGAACCGATTCCTGGGTCTACCATTCAACGCTTTTGCCCATCGTCGGTCTGGAAAACATTTCGGAAGCCGGACCGGCCAAGGGAACAGCACGACACCGAAGAGCTTGTTCAAGTATACAGAGAAAACAGGAAGGGAGGAACCGTACGTCGACGACTTCCTGACCGGTACCCCATTCTGGAATTATTCTTGGCGTAGACGATCCACAAAATGACGGTTGCGGAATCAGGAGATGAAGGTCAGAGTGGCGCTGGTGCCCAGAAGTGGGTCTTCGTTTTACCCGTCTTTCCTGTGGCCGTACATTTCGCTCACCTCTCCGTTCTCTCACCTGCAGGGTCCGCTTAGCATGTATGCCATGTCGAGCCAAGAAAGCGAAATGCTCCGGCGACAAGCCGGCCTGCACGAATTGCGAAAAGCATAGACTTGCGTGTACTTGGCCCGAGGGAAGGAAGCGAAAGAGGACGCGCGCAGAGATGGAGGCCGACTTTGGAAAGCGGCCAGTGCCGGAGACGAGCGAGAATGAGCGGACGACGGCGGGGTCGAGCTCTCGAGTCGATGATCGGCCTGGATCGATTCATCGTTCGGGATCAATGTCGGCATCTGCAGCCATCGCGGATGAAGGCAGCGCCTCGGCAGCAACACGTTCCGTCTTTCCGCCGGCAATTGCCAACGCGCGGAGCATCGATCCTGGAACTCGTCAGGGCCAAGATTCGGTACTTTCGCAACAGATGGGCACTTTCGCCTCGGATCCATCATTCTCCTCGCAACCTCCCGCCACCATGTTCTTCGGCACCAACACCGGCTTCCCCCTGCTCCAGCCGTCAACGTCATTGGGAGTCCACGGCGCACCAGCCGGTGCTGCAAGGCTGGATGCTGGGTCTGGGGCGGCTGAGATGCCGACACCGCATACCATCTGGCAGTTCCTCGCGAGTCTGCCCGGACAGGGGTCGATGTTACCGACGTATACGAATCAGGAGGACGACGCGATGCAAATGTTGGCAGGTATGGACGAACAATCAGCCGGATCAACAAGCGTATATTCCCAATTACCGGTGCCTGCCGAATCCTTGTTTCAAATACCAGCCTCGCATAATCCATCACCGCAACTACCGCAACCGGGAACCGCGTCGACAGAGTTCTCAACTCTCAATCCTCCTCCTTCCGGTACTGTCTCTCGTGACAGAAAAGACGTTGAACAATCCAATCGCTCAACAGAAACGCGAGTCACACCTGCTGAGAATGCCGCAGCAGCGGCGGAGACAGGAACGCCGAGTATGACGGGACTCGTCAAGGCGATCACGAATCAGATCGGGTATTTGGAGGGAGACGAATCGAAGCCGTACTTGCGGCTCCATTATTTCCGTGTGGTGAGTCGGGTGTCCCCGTTACCTTTACATCCCGCTGATCGTTGTGGAAATCGCTAGGCTGGAAGCACGTGTAAGCGACGTCTTTTCTCGAGTCTGAATGCGGTTTTGACAAGTCGTTGCAGCGGTACATCCAGGAATAAATCGCATCTGTCTCAAACTGCGACTCAAACCGGACAACCTCACGGATCTAGCTTCACCCAAAGGTACTCAAAGCACTCCAACCCAAAATCCGAACAGCAAGTCCCCGAATCACCCGCCCAGCCCGTATGCCACGGTAGCGTTTGATGAGGCCGACATGCCGCCCAAGGAAGTGTATGAGCCATTGCTGGATGTCTTCTTTGATTCGCTCGCACAGCATTTCCCCAGCATCCAGCGGTTGCGGTTGCAAACTCGACTCGCGAATGGAACAATGTCGGCTTTCCTGCTCAATGGTATGTCAGATGAAGGAGCCCTGTCGACGGAGATCTCATTATGATGCCAATGTAGCGATTTGTGCGATATCTGCGAGATTCGCGGGGCAGGACAAGACATACCATGCGAATGTCAGTTCTTGCCGAACTTGCTTCCAAAGTATACTAAGCGATTCTTGTAGGCCGGCGACGTATTCGCCAACAAGGCAATGGAATTACTGGTTCCGGCTCTACGCTTACCGACCACCGATGCGATTACAAGTCTGCTACTGCTGTCTCAATGCGAATTTGGTCAAAACTCTGAAAGTGGTTATTGGGTAAGTCATCTCCTTGCCAAAGTCTCCGAAATGTCGCCTCATTCGATCGCGACAGCACGTCCTCGGACTTGCCATACGGATGGCCGAGCATATGGGCTCATACAAGGATGCACCCGAAATCTTCGAAGACAAGGACCATTATACGCGAAACAAGTTGTTGCTGTGGTCACTCTTTGTGCAAGATCGCTTGCTTTCGCTCAGTACAGGCCGTCTATGCACAGTACGTCAGCTGGGCTGTTGTGAAGAGCCGAAGCTGACGAGATGCAGATCCGAGATGATATGGTCGAGCTTCCGCTACCAACAGACAAAGACATGATTCCTGCGCCATTGCCGGCCGGCCTGGCTCCAATCTCAAAACCCGAACCATTTGTCGCGCTAGTAAAGCTGATGGTAATAGCAGGGAGAATTTCGTCAGTCCACGGCAAAGGGAAGACATATTTGAGCTGACAAGTCTTCCAGGGACCTTCTCAACGGCAATCGAGGGGCAGCGAAAATCCTTGGCGCTCCTATGGAACGTGACCTGCCGAAACGAATGCAGACTTTGCAAACAGAGCTTGTGCAGTTTTACAACGACCTGCCCGAGAATTTGATCTGGTCGACGACCAACTTCAAGTTTTGGGTTAGCGAGCATAAAGGAGGCGTAAGTCGGTGTATGTGAGTGTAGATGATGACAACATGAGAGCTGATCTCGACCAAATGATAGGTCTTCTTGGCCCTTCATTGCACAGGTGCGTCTTCCTTAGCGCAGCATGTGATGGATCTAATCATGTTATCCGATAGCCAACGCTATCTTGGCGCTGCTGTATCATCCAGCACTTTTGACCTCACCCAATGGGGCGGATACACCCATGTCGCAAGGCATGCAACGGTCAATCAAGCTTTCCCTGACATGCTCACGAGCAATTGCAGAATTCATCGTGTTCGCGGATCTTGGCAGCCCGATATCCTTTGTGCGTCACAACTGCTCTCTTCCTTGTCTCCTGGGACTGAACTTCAACACTAGATTGCCACGCCGCAAATCACGCAAGCACTGTATGTGGCCGGTCTGGCCTTTGTGCATGAGATGCGGACATCGGAATTCCAGCTTGATGCTCGAGAGAGTCGGCCTTCCGGATCGTCGGAGGCTTTCCTTCACCTCATTGACAAGCAGAATCTCGAAGTCATAGTCAATGCGCTTAAGAAAATGGAGAATGCATGGGCGGGTGCCGGTGTCATGCTATATGTCCTACAAAAGAGGGCTGCTGGTAGGCTTCGAGCAATTCTTCGAGTAGACTCAGCTAAATATTGCTTGAACAGGCTACAATCGATCAGGGATCGACTTTGACAAGAGCTCGGAAGATATCCCGACATTCGTCAGTGTACCCGATACAGGGGTGCTGAGGCGTTTCACAGAGCCGGGGGCTCTGTCAGGTAAACACAAGCTCAAGTTGGTCCCAGGATCGATACTCAACATTCCATTCTTCAGGCTCAGATTTCAAGGCGCTCATCGCGGGACTTTCCGCTCGAAGTCCATCGGCGACGTCGAACGTGAATGCGGCGGCAGAAGGAGGTGAGCAAGATCTTCAATTTTAGAGTCCGGCTTTCCTGATGGACCTGCATCCCTTCAGAGCCAGGGTCCCTGGGCGATCTTCTATCAAGATACTCGGTCGACGACTACAACATCGACTTCCTGAATTCCGCAGATTTTGCTTTACTGTCTGGTGGCATGCAATTCACTTAAAGCGCGATACCCCTATCTTATAATACTGCCGGGATCAGCGGACGCAGGTATCGGTCAGCCGAGAACGACCAGGGTTGCCTTATGATGGCTTCCCGACGACGTGTAATCACGGGCTTGAAGGCCGAATTTTTAATCTTCACGTCAGCCGTCAAAGTGAAAGGCAATGTGGAATGGAGAATAGAGGCGTGAGATTTGAACCCTGGCTTTGAAGGCGGAATGAGATCTCTTGAAGACCGGAACATCGCATGCGGCGGAGAGCTCGACGCGATACGATATTCGCGGAAACTTCACGCGAGATGACGAGAATTTCTCCGGAAAGCTGAATGAGGCTGTGAGAAGCGATATACCTGTGCGACTTGCAAACCCGGTGCAAACACGCTTCGACCGATTTGTGGAGACTGCCCTCAAATCGGCTGTTGGACCACCTTTCAATATCCAGTAATTCTTCCGGCTTGAGCCGGTCCGTTCAGCTGTCTCTCACCGAGATGAACAAGTAATGAACACCGAGATGTACACCGAGGTGAATAACCGAGCTGATAGCCGAGGGCTGGTCTTTCAAGACGGAACTGCGAACGCGATATCGCGATTCAACTCAAAATACACCGCAGACATGACGAATCAAACAAATTAAGCATACCAGGTTGAATCGGAACCGGGGAGCGCGACTGCCGTTCCGGGCCATAGTCATCGCATGTTCTGCTTCGACGATTTCATGAGCTATATCATCCCGACTTCTGAAAGATACCTTGAATCTTAGGCATATCTGTCAACAAACGTCAACGGACATTTCGAAACGCAGGCAGACCAAGCAACATGGCAATTGAATCCAGCCAAGGCCTTCACTATTTCAGTATGTATGGTTGAGCCAGAATGAAGAAAAGATTGCTCAATGTTACAAGCAGTCTCTGGTGCCAACCGGGGAATCGGGCTCGAGCTCGTGTACAACATTCTCAAACGTCAACCCGACGCTGTCATCTTCGCCGGGGCACGGGATCCCAGTTCAGCCAAGGAATTAAAAGAGCTCGCCAGCGAAAACCCAAACGTTCATCTCATCAAGGTGATCGCGGATGATGAAGAAAGCAACAAGCAGGCTGTTGAGGAAATCAAAAAAGTCACCGATAGGCTGGATGTCGTTGTTGCTAACGCCGGCAAGTCCATGTATAGCCTTGCAACGCCCTGTTCTCATCGCGTTTTTCACAGGTATCGCCAGCGGCCCTCAGGCAGTTCAGACAGTTGATACGAGCGCCTACAGGCGACAATTCGAAGTCAACACACTCGGGCCCCTTTTCATCTATAAAGCAACATATCCGTTGCTGATGGAAACACGGGAAAACAAGTCTGGACTGCCCGCCCCGAAATTCTTCATCACCTCGTCAGCCTTGGGCTCCAAGGGCGGATTCTTCCCCGAATTCATCACCGCTCCATATGGAATGAGCAAGGCTGCTGTCAATTATCTTGCCCTGTCTATCCACCACCAGAGCGAAAAGGTCGGAGCTGTCGTCGTGCCGTACCATCCAGGTGAGTCCCCGTCCGATCTGTGACCGCAAACCTACCTGATCCAGATTTGAACAAGGTGTCGTCACCACCGACATGAACGCTGGCCTTGATCTCTCCGAATATCCCGGCGCAATCACTCCCGAGCAAAGCGGAGCAGAGTACGCCGATCTCATTATCAAGGCAACGCGGGGGGAGCAGGGCGGCAAGTTCTGGGGACAGGGAAGCGAACGGCCGTTGCCTTGGTAGGGAGTGAGTTTGTCAAGTGCTTATGCGACAAATCGCTTCTATCCCAACCTCTGTTCAGCAACAGGAAAAAGCTCGCTCCTGCCGGCCGTCTAGAAGGCCGTCTTGACATCCAGGTCTACCTTGGAAATGGTCACCGCTTCCTGTACAAAGTTGTTTCTGAATGTGACATTTGAAATGAGTAATAAATTGATGTCGGGGCGGCAAGATGACTCAAAGCCCGAGAGACGCACTGTTGTCTATACACTATGCTGCTGTTGCGGCGAAAGACTAGTTGGCAGCGTTCCGTACTCAATATTTGAGCCTCTGAAGTAACGCTTTGCGATAATCAGGTCACTGTGTATACTGTCTGTCAACTCTGTCTAGAGTCGACGTTTGGAACGCCTAGTACGGTCGTGGTGCGAGATGGATATGCATCGATCGCTCGGAGCAGTTTCGGGGGAGCTCGTTCGGAGCATGCCTCGGAGAAGCTTTCAGAGGAACACCAGGTGGCGCATGGACCTGTACCTCGGCTGTACATGAATACAAATGAGTCAGCAATACCCGTCTTACGAATCATTCCGCGCCGAGGGCCGAGGTGATTTGTGGACAATGTTACCGATAGCACGTTGGGGTGATTGCAAGCAATACACCTTCCACGTCGGCTCACCCACATGGCTGAGCAATGCTCGTCCCCACGCTTGGTAAACATTCTGCTCGTGTCTTGCACGACCTTGGCTATATATACCTAGAACACAAGGATACATTGGCAGTCTATTCGGAAAGCTCAACCTACAGCCCTCGAACTCACCTTTCAGCGAAGGACTAGAAGCAATCAACAAACGCTCATCGAATCGACATGTCTACCGCTTCCAACCAGACTCTAAACTACTTTAGTAAGTCTAGAAATACTTTCGTCGAAGTAAGGGCACTCACTCGCTCTACTATAGTCTCCGGCGCCAGCCGAGGTATCGGATACCAGCTCGTCCTGGCCATTCTGGAACGCCAACCCGATGCTGTTATTTTTGCCGGTGCGCGAGACCCCGCTACGGCCAATGATCTCAACCAGGTTGCGAGCAAGCACTCGAACGTGCATGTCGTCAAGTTGGTGGCCGATGACGAAGAAAGCAACAAGCAGGCTGTCGAAGAGATCAAGAAGTTTACGGATCGATTAGACGTTGTCGTTGCAAATGCTGGTAAGCCATTCTCACGGAATATCGTATTCCCGATACTCAGCTTGCTATCAATCGTAGGTATCGCCAGCGGACTGGATCCTGTTCATACCGTGGACGCATCTGTTTACAGGAAGCAATTCGAAGTCAACACTCTGGGCCCGCTCTTCATGTACAAGGCCACCTACCCTCTGCTCATCGAGACGCGGGAGAAGGATTCGAATCTTCCGGCACCAAAGTTCTTTGTCACTTCCTCGGGACTCGGTTCCCTGGGAGGGTTTTATTCTACATTCATCGTCGCCCCGTACGGCATGAGCAAAGCGGCCGTCAACTACTTGGCTCTCTCCATTCACCACCAGACCGAAAAGGTTGGCGCGGTAGTGATCCCCTACCACCCGGGTATGTCGATTATTCCTGCTTTTTGCTGAATACCTGCTTACCGCGGTGTATCATTCTGTCAACTAGGCCTCGTCATGACCGACATGAATACCAAGAGCAACGTCGATGTCAGCGGCTTCCCTGGTGCCATCAGTCCCGAGCAAAGTGGCGCCGAGTTTGCCGATTTGATCATCAAGGCGACGAGGGCCGAACACGGCGGAAAGTTCTTTGGCCAGGGAACGGAAGGGCCGCTGCCTTGGTAGATGCGCAGGCGGGCTCAGACGGTCGCTACTGCTTTCGAAGCGCTTTTGGCAACGTGGGCCGTATGGTCCAGAAGTAGATTCCAGCAGGTCATATTGTTGTCAGGGTAGAACTCGCTCGAGACAAGTCGAACAGATGTTGTACTAGAAGTTGAATTCAGGAACATGAACACGCCGCCCGCCATCTTGGTTGGCCAAGATCATTCCCGGTCATCAGCGCCTCCAGTCTCTTGTGGACAGTCAACCACCCCTCGCTCAGTCCTTGTCCGACTTTGGCTAGCCATGACCACAACGACTCGGGCCTTCCTCAAAGGAGACGTGCTGGAAAATTCGCCAGGACAACCCGTCCCCAACAGGTGTCGTCGAGGATCGGACGTCGTCCTGGCGCTGTACGACGTGCCTCCCCCTTCCGACAGCAGCGTTAGGCAACGACCCGCATAATAGCCGAATCAGGGTATCCTCATAACACAAAGCGGAACAACACAACACATCTCTAGCTACAAAGCGCGATCGCACGTGGACGCATGTCGCGTAAAAGGTGGGAAAGGACGCAAGACGACGGTGGCCGCCCGACTACCCGTCCAAAGAATGTTCGGGATCGTTTCAGGGTCTACTTGCACTTGCCCTGGCCACAGATGATACCGACGACGATGGCCGCCGCAATGATGATGATGGCGACTGCAGACAGCGGCATAAAAGTCAGTGCCTCCCCCTTCCCCACGCGCGCGGTAAAAATGAAGGGGAAAACCCCGGAGAACGTACTGGTGATCCAGAAACAGATCCACTTCTTTCTCCTGGCCTTTCGTGCCTTTATCACGGCCTGCTCCGTGTACTTTAGACCCTGCTCCATGTCATTGTTGACCTGCCCCGCCTGCGTCTCGATGGTCGCGATTGTTTCATCCTGCTGCTCGACGAGCATGCTCATCTAAAGGATTGACAGTCAGTAGCTTGCCCCATTGCGGCCATGCGGATCCGGCGCGACTGACCTCGTTGAACATTTGCGCGAGCTCCGTGAGCGTCTTTTCAATCTTTTTGATATCCTGATTCCGCTCTTGAATCTCTCGCAGGGCGCCTCGTGCATCGCCATATCGGTTCGAGTTGAGTAGCTGGGGGGCGGGGGGGGGACAAGGGATAATTAGCGGTCGAGGGGCGCACATGGAACGGGAAAAACTCACTGCCTGGGAGAATATCTGCGGGTTTTCGGATTCGAGGACCTGTTTGACTTCCTCTGGTGTGGCATCGGGTTTGACTGCGCAGCACCCATCAGCGATCCCATTCTCACACTGCCTTTTTGGCCAAACACGACACCGAAAAAAACGCACCAATCTTATACTGCCTCTCGCCCCGCTCCTTGACTTTTTTCCTAAACTCCTTTTCCACAGTCTGATACTCTTGCAAAAGCCCCATGAACCGACTCTTGGCCGCCTGGACTTGCTGCTTTTGCGCCTTGTCCTTGGCGAGCTTGTTCATCCTCTGAATGGCATTCTTGTTGGCGGCCGTCAGAGCACGGGTGGACGCGATCAGTTCGTCCGTCTCCCGTGCGGCGGCCGAGTTGGGGGTGGTGTCCAGTCGGGACTGCGGGAGAGAGCAAGTGAGCGCCAGGGGAAGGAGAAGAGATGAATGATGATGAGACTCACAAGACTGGCAATATGTGCCTGTCGGACTTGCTGAATGGAATCTTGCATCTCGTTCAGCGATCCATTCAAGTTGGAAAGCTTTCAAAGAAGGAACCCCCGATATCAGCTCCCATGTCGCCCCCCCCCCACCCCGGCGCAAAGACTCACCTCGGACCAAAAGTCCCCTCCGACGGCTCCATTACCGTTCCCGACCCCGCCCTGCATTCCACCAGCATCATACCTATCCTGCTGCCCATACTGCGCATCCATCGGCGGCTGTCCATACCCCTGCCGCTGCGGCTGTGCGGGACCCATCCCCGGAACAGGCGTATACGACTGCTGCTGTCCATACGTGTTTCCACTCGCCGCGGCCCCGACGACGACGCCGACGGGCTGTTGCGCCTGAGGCTGCTGGTACGCGGATTGGGATTGAGCGGGAACGGACGCGGCGTTGAGGGACGGTTCTTGATATCCTCCCGCGCCGCCCGCTGCGCCGGCGGCTTTACGTGCTGCGAGACGGTCTCGGGCCATGGTGAGGTGTGATGGAGTGTCGAGGGGGCAGGAGGGAGGACGAGGGTGGGGGGTGGGAGTGGGGGTGGAGGGCTATGTGATGGTGATGGCCGGCTGTCAGTGCGGGATGGACAAGGGAGGGAGGAGGGCAACGGAGGACGCCAGGGGGCGCGCAAAGACGGGGAGACGGGGAGAGCTCGTTTTAGCGCGCAAAAGTCGGATCACACACTCGCGCGCGCGCAGGGGGGAGAGCGCGTTCGTTCCACGCCCCGCCTTCGGGGGTGGGGGTGGGCAGGGAGCCGGAGGGAGTTGGCCGTGCAACGGGACTCACCTATGTGGGCGTTGGGATGGATCACGTCGTATGACCGACTCGCAATGTCCTCTGCTTGATCAACTCCTGAACCGTCTGCTGCTTATTACTGGAAAGGGAAACACGACACAGCTGATCACCACGCACGCCCCAGGGCTCCAATAATAATAAAGCGGAATCAAATACGGAATAGCCAGCAGCTGCAGGTCGCAATATCGGCGAAAGCTGTGGCATGACTCATGGAGACTGTGACGCTGGGTCCGAGTTCGTGTGTACAGGTCTGACGCTCATCTATAAGGGGATAAATGTGGTGGTGGCGTATGCAAGAGTCACCTTCATGGCTCACGAATACATTCGCGCGGGAAAGCGTGGGTCCTCGTCGCCAGCGTCAATAATTACCACGCTTCATCCACATGCGACCGAGTCGAACCTCCCTGGCCCGCGAACACAAGGTCGAAATTGATATATTCATTGTACCACCTGCTCTTCGATAGGAAAAATCCATTACTCTTCCCACCTTTCTTCCTCATTACTGCGCATCGGCGCCAGAAATGGCGTGACATGGCCCCGGCATGTCGTCAACCAACAGTCAAAGGTACACAGCGTTTCGACTGTCAGAGACCGTAAAGTTGATTCTTGGAAACGTCTTTAGTCGCATTGCTACCATCGAAAGAGTCCTGCCTGCGTTGCACGCTGTAATGGAAGTGGTCATCATCCATATCTCACGATCCCAAATCACTATCCTTCCCACAAAAAGGGCTCACATGGGCTGATCGTATGAAGAGCTTGAAATGCCCCCTTCAAAACATGCTCACGCCCTTTGCCGTTGCTTCGGTATCAATACAAATTTAGCGGCCCCGGTGCGCCGATTCTTCAAGGCGTACAGCAAATGTTGCAAATGCTCCAAGTTCCGTTGTTCGCCCTCAGGAATCGGTTAATTAAAGGAGTCGTCCTGTCTAAAACGAGACGGGACCAGACTTATCAAGGATAAAAGCAGGAGAAAGTGAAGGGGTGCTTCTGACTCCCTTTTTTTTCGCTCTCATTCATTTGCCACCATCTACTACTAGATCATCAACCAATCAAGCCAATCCCAATGAAGTCATGTCACAAACAAACAACGTCACCACTTACGGGTCAGAAGATGATGCTGCATCCTGCTTTACCGAAGCAAGGGGAACTACAACCTGTGATGGCTCATCTATCGAGGCTCTTGAGAAGTCATTGAGAGACATTGATTCTCGGATGTCCTGCATCGAAGAACAGCTCAATGATACCATCAACCCAGCGTTAAGATTGCTGTCCACCTCCCAGTGGTCGATCCAGGGGAAGGTTTCTGCCTTCTTTCAATCGCGGGGCCAGAGAGAGAATAGGAGTCTCTTGATGGAACGTAAAGACAATCTTGGGAAAGAACACGATGAACTGAGGGACAGATATCAGAAGACCGCTCTCGAGATACGAAGGCTCAAGCAGGAGAGGGAGAACGATCAGAGGACCGCGCCTACACCGACAGCCGATGGACAGATCCAACAATGGCTCTACTCCTCTTCTCCAAAGGAGACAGAAGGCTTGAATAATAAGGAGTGCGGTAGATAGCCCAGTTTCTTTTTCAGTTGAGAAAGACACGACTTTATATTGCGTTATGGTCGTAAAGGCGTGTGTGGCTGATTGGCTCGAAGGACGTGCGAATTCGTTGATGAGATGATTATAGCTCTATACTCCTACTGTGTAAATGCTCGTGCCATATTTCGCCATTCTTCTGCGGCCGCTACCGGCGACCGATGCAAGCACCGGACGCGCAAAGGACACGTAGACCCTTTGCCGTTGCTCTGGGGTCAATGCAGCCTTGTGAGCCCCAGCGCACAGCGTTTTCAAGGCGTACAGCAATGTTGAACGCACGTGGACAAGTTCCGTTGTTTCCCCTCCATTGAGCCACCAACAAAGGAATTGTCCTGTCCATACGAAAGACAACAAGACTGGTCTGATATATAAGTTGGGGACTTGTGGGAGATCAAGAGGTGATTCTGATCCCCTTTTTCGCTCTTACCGACTTGCCACTGACTGACGAACAGCTCATCGACAATTCAAGCCAATCCAGTTCCAATTTGAATTTTAGCCCAGGTCACCATCGAACGGTTCAACCAGTCACGTGTCAGGAGTCGATGATGAATCCTTCTTCAGCGGAGCAGGGGGAACTGGAAATTGCGAGAGGTCATCGTCAATCAACATAGAGTCTCAGAGTATCGATAGTCTTCGGAGAAGATTGGAAGAGATGGATTCAGAGTTGTCCCATATTGGAAGTGAGCTCTTTATGGAGGTCTACCCGGCGCTAGGTCTGCTGTCTAGGTCCGCGCCGTGGTATAGGGAGATGTTTTCTGCCTTTGCATCGAGAAAGATTCGACACTTGGAAACCCGTAGAGCAGAGCTTGAAAGGCACGCTCATCGAGCTGGACGTCCAGCACGGACAAACTTTTCGCGAGCTCAATCAAAGGTTAGAGCAGAAGGCCAAGGGTGGAGAGGGTATCGGGTCTGCACAGAAAGTGGATGGACATGATCAGTAATTGCTCTGCCTCTCTCCTTTAAAGTAGCCAGAAGACTTGTGATAGGAAGTTCACTTCTTCAGTCAGGATAGACACCATACGAGTGTATGTAGTATTTTTACAAGGGCTTGTATGGCTGATCAGTTCGAAGAACTGGTCTTTTCGATGATGCATAGCTATATAGCTATGCAGTTCTGATGTACAAATGCTTATGTCACGCTTCGCCTTCCTCCGTGGTCGGTTGAAATGTCTTCACTTCCCATGGAAAACCCTTCGTTCATTTGACGAATGGCGCAGTATGACAACCGAGCTGGAGCCTCAAGAGTGACTCAGGTGGCGGCTACGCCAATAGTCGCATCGCATCGGCAGACGGCCTAGAATCGCCACAGTCGGAAGTCTGATCTGACGCTTTTGATACAGTATAGGAGGGAGGCTAATCGAGCATAAAGCTTTCTGCTCTGTTGAGAAGTCTTAGCGGTCTCGCCAACTGCAGGAAGCCTGTCTAACCGAGTACCTGGAGACCGGAGTTTGGATAGCCACCCGGTATCTGTTTTATTCTGGAGAGGAGTCCAGATGGCACAATAGCTACTTACCTGAGGACATTTGAGCTTCCACTCGCCCTTGGACAAGAAGCGTCGGATATTTCCTCCAACTTCGAGTCGCCGCAGAAAGGCTGGGCGAAATGCTTTCAAATTCCCTCGGGAGCGTGCTTTGCACCTGCCGATTTTTAATGAGCGAAATCGTCTCTTCTCTCCCTTCAAATCGATGCCTCTGAGGCGAAAGGGAAAGTGTTGAGATCACTTGAGGAAGGACAGAATTCTTCAATGAAAAGTAGCTGGAAAGCTCATCCTTTTGGAGTCAAGACAGCAGGCATGCATGGATATACAATATATAAGGGGTCAAGACAAAATCCACGAGAAATGGCCGACAGCTCGGTCACCTCGGACCCCGCTCCACATTCCAGTCATTAGAATCATCTTCGGAGCTGAACATAGCTTGTAGACCAGTGTGTTCACCTCAACCAAGCACTGTGGGTACCTCGACAACGGTAAGCGCGAGACAATGAAAACCCAATGCTTCTGGGGTCTCCCGGAATATTGAATGCTCAAAATTTACCCTGTGCATGCCTCCTATCATAGTCTCTTTCAGAAGTCATAACGGAGTTAAGAAACGAATACTCAAAGCTGTTGAAGGAACACAGCCAAAGTCTGCAAACCTTGAAGGAGATCAGAGGTGAATCAGATCAGCTTACCGCACTGGCAAATTCCGCAGAGGCCATCATAGAAGAAAAAAAGCGGGCTCTGGGAGCTCTTGAAGGGGATTACATGAAGATTGCCGGAGAAGTCGAACGAATGGGGGTAATCCTAGCTGAACTTGAAGAGTCTCGCTGAGCCTCGTCTGACTGGACATGGAAGGATGTCTGTCCAGTCTTTGAGCACTTGGCTTTGGCGGAAGACAACCTTCAAGGTCCAGATCTATGAAGATCAGTTGAAAGCTAACATCTATAGTCAACATGAATCCAGGAGAGCATTGAGTACTGAGTTGTTTCTCCATACATAAGAATCAGGTGCACAACCATCATGAGGCTTTTGAGTCAGTAGAACAGCTCGACACAATCCAGAATCGCGATCTCGTCCCTTTGTGCATTTCGATGACAGCCTTGGAGCAGCACAAGGACTTGAGCGTCATTTCCTGAGAATGGATTCAATGGATTTTTTGGAGGAAGCCATTGAGACGGTGAATGCTTGGGAAAGTTTTAC
This sequence comes from Naganishia liquefaciens, assembly GCA_013423385.1. Lineage (NCBI taxonomy): Eukaryota > Fungi > Basidiomycota > Tremellomycetes > Filobasidiales > Filobasidiaceae > Naganishia > Naganishia liquefaciens. The sequence goes on along the minus strand of BLZA01000032.1, from coordinate 602,453 downwards.
GCCTAGATACCTCGTAAGTGGCGCCTTACACCTTGAAGACTGATGGCCACCTTCGTACGGATAAATGGATCAAAGTATGAATAGCTGAAGAGGTTTACCTTGTGAGTTCCTGGGGCACCAAAGGGAAGAATGCTATGAAAGTAGGGTTATCGCTTCTTCCTCACATCACACGCCACACGGAGACTGAGTATCCCGTGATTGTTATCATGGTCGCGTTCCATCAATCGGTCCCTCTCTCGGGAGGAAATGCTGACTCGTTGCAGCAGACTTTTGAGACCTAGGCTGAGGATGTTTTCGACAAGCGATAGAGCTATACAATCTCGATGATAAGTTCTTGCCTGACGAACTGAAAATCACGAAGAATTATTCTTGCTAGTTGTACACTCGAATGGCAATCCCCATTTCCGGCAAGCCATCTGAGCTCATCAGTTCCCCGGTTGTGAGGCGAGACCCTCGTTTCATGCGAAAGCATCTACATACACGCTACATACACGATAGGGGAAAGAAGCGCCGAACAGATCGTCAACCTCTTTGTGAGTCTCGGATAGACAGTCCCATAAGTTGAATGGCTCAGAATGTGGATTAACCGAGTGCAAGGTCCGCCAATCGCTCAACAATCGCCCACGAATTTCCGTGAGCACGATTGTCTTTGCTGACCGGCTTGAGGCGTTCAACTGCTGCTTCATGTCATGATGTTATGGACATAAGACCAGGCGATCGGGAGAGGGACAATACGGTTGCGGACATGTCATGGTATCTCCGCGAATTGGAATCGTCATGAACCAGCTCGTGCATCTCGTGCATCTCAACATATTCGATCGTTTCCAAGATGTCGTCAGGTTGTCTGTCTGATAGCTGCTCATAGCCACGCTGCTGGATCTGTAACACGCACCGTCGTTTCAAATCCCAGCGAGAGGACGTTGGGGCGGAGCAGCGTTCGCAGCAGCATATCACGACTCAAGTCTCTCATGTCCACCATACCAGTACCGCGGGATCTATGACAGCCCCCATCACGACCACGAGCTCCGGCTCACCTCGTCAAGCCTCTTTGTTACAAGAATCAAGCCTTCGAAGCCCGCTGAAACGCACGCACTCGGATCGGCAGGGATCTGAAGACTCGCGCGTCGAGGACGGACAAAGGGCCCGGCCGATCAAGAAATTCAGGCAAGGTGACACAGGCGAGGGGCAAGGACCGGACGGCATCGTAGCGAGGTTGTTCAAGTATGCCTGGCAATTCATAGGAGCTCCTCCCGAAGGTGAGATCTTCCTTCTCGGTTTCAGAAGACCTGTAGCTGATCGTTTTTGGAAACTCAGTAATCAACGTCGACCATACTGCAAAGGCCATAGAAGAGGACAAGCTTCAGATATTGCGCAGGATGATGAACAAGGATGAAATTCGCGTGCCCGAACATAATCCAACGATCGATCTCACCGTAGACTCAGAAAATGAGGAGTCTGCTCCGCCAAATGGGATCACACCATCCAAGGCTAATAAGCCGTCGCGAAAGGGTAAAGAGAAAGCCAGCTTTACACCTCGGACCGCCGGAGTGACGTCGTTCAAGCCGAATGGATCGCTCTTCCAGAATGAAATCAACCTTCCGGATGACGATTCTTCACTCAGACATTCTAAGAGGAAATGGCATTCTCCCGCATCGCGTACAAACGGAACGGCTTGGAGCGGACAAGGCTTTCACGCGAACAACTCGCTTCAGCGCTCAATGCTTGGATCTTCGACCTGGAGCACGCAAAGACCGATAACACCAACGCGTTTAAAGCCAGGACAATCAGCATCAACATTGGGCAACTCGATAGCAAAACTCGAAAGTGTGCGGCAGGGCAGTGTAGCTTCAACCTCTGCTAGTGTCAGCGGCGAAGCTGGACGTGATCGATGGGGGCTAAATGCAAAGCAGCGGGATACGCTGGAAAAGACCATTCCGCGCTTCAGTGAGTTAGGCGTGAAACGTCGTGTTAAATGGTACTTAGCAGGAGTCATGATCTCGCAGAAGGGACAAAGGGCGATGAAATGGCTGCTCCGCAAACCATGACCACTGCAGGCGAAGCATATCGTCAGCTTCTGAATACATTCCGCGCCGCCGAAGGTGGTAAGTCATTGCGGAGATTGGCCGATGAAAGGCTCACGGGTCGTCTGTAGTCGGCGAGCGGCTTTCGCTCTCTTTGTCGACTCTAGAGTTGGCAAAAGCATGGACGGAATCTGGTCTTGGTTATCGAAATGCGGATCTGACGAGATCCACCACTTCGAGTGTCACCGTGAGTTTTACGTACCTGCACGGGCTGCGCCTGCTGACAACATCGCAGCCCAAGGTCAAGGCATCCAAGCAGGAAAGATGGCTGCATCGTCAACGAGAGATTTCGCAAAAGGCATATGAAGAGTAAGGCGATTTTCGGCGTCGAAAAGCCCCCGCTGACCTGTTGGGCCTACAGAACGAAAGCAA